>BQMB01000705.1:0-113147 GCA_027943415.1 Closterium sp. NIES-67 | reverse complement strand
TCACCCACCTCCCTGACCGCCTTGCCCCTGCCCGCGACGCGATCCTCGCTCACCCTTTATCTCTTCTCAACCTCCCTTACTGAGGTAGAGGACCGCCTCCATGCCATCGCTGGTTCCACTAGCGCTCCAGCGGTCCCTATCCTTTAGTGCAGTGCTCCCTCTCCGGTGACTGTCCCTCCTGCCTCCGATTGGTCACGAAGTGTTCGAGCCCTGTTGATGTAATCCGAAACATTCGCGTTGCCCAGCATCTATACAGTTGTCAGTTGTGAGAGAATCTTACTCATGGAAATGGTCTCATATGCCATATATAGCCCCTTCAAATGCTTCCATGCAGATCGGCTCGAGTCAAGCTGGTGTGAAACGAGCGTATACCAAGCTGCTCTTTCAGCGACAGATTGCGGATAAGAACTGTGTAAGCGCTGAGTGAAGCATGAAGAAAACTTTGCTCCTCCATCTGTGTTCCCGTAACAGGATACGAGTAATCGCCACTGAAGAACGGCCATAATCCAGCGGATTTCGCGAGGAGAGATCGAACTCGAAACTCCAAGAGTAGAAGCCACCGCCATTAAAATGTAAAATTGTTTTGATCAGTGTATTACTTAAAAGGTTTGGTGCTTTTAAAACAGGTCCAGTAAAAGAGATCTACAGCTGCGGAAACTGTTGTTGCTGTTGTTGCTGTTGATTTTGGTGCTGTTGCTGAAACTATTGTTGCGCTTGTTGATGTTGCTGAAGAAATTGAAGCTGTTGATGTTGAGCAAGTGTAAACGCGAACGAAGAACCGGAGCTTGGAGCGACTGCAACTCTTGCATAGCTGGAACCATCAATACTCATACCACCGAAGGCCGCTGTTACTGATGCTGCTGCTTGTTGCTATGATGTTGCAGGTGCCGAGGACGAAGTCCCCGGTGGATGCACAATAGGCAAAACTTGCTGCTGTTGAGGCATCCCAATTGAAGAATAAGCAGGTGGAAATTTTCCAGCTGCAGAGTAACGTGCTTGACCTATGAAGACTGTAGGATTTCTAATACCCGTGGGTCCAGTTGTTGAAGAAGAAGATGTTGGAGTTGGTGATGGTCCGATCATTTGTAGAATTGACGATAGTTTTAATTCCAGACAGCTCGCATACCATGAAGGAAATTGGGGTTGGTGATGGTCCGATCATTTGTAGAATTGACGATAGTCTTAATTCCAGACAGCTCGCATACCATGAAGGAAATTGAAAGGTGGTGCAGGAGACAAAGTATAGAATCTGCAGACACAAGTACTTGAAGTAGAAAGTAATACTAAAAGTACCTCCAGTAACAACCAGTATTAACAAGTTGTAATACCAGAATCAGTGTTACAGCCTTATGATACTTCAAGACTTAATCAAGGATCTTTGCTGGAATGGTAAACTTGTAGGTGTTGACCAGAATTTACTGAAGAACAAGTTGATAATTGAAGCCGTACAAGCTACTTTTATATCTACTAGAAGTACTTATTCGGTAATGTACTTGTTCAAAACTATTTGCGCTATGCGCTCTAACCGCTACTGAAAGGAGCGCGACTGTTCGCGTAACTGAAACGGCTTGCTGATGTAATTATCCAGACGAGCGCTATTTGCTGACGTCGTTCTAGGGATGCTAACTACAGTGTAACTCGACAATATCTATCGGAACTACTTACAGAAATGCTTAAGTACGATTTTATCACAACACTTCGAGTGCTGCTGCCCTTTCTTCACGAGTCACGGTGTTAGGCGACGACGTATTTACAATTTTGTGGAAAGTTTTGGGCGGCTTTCGGTACGATGGCACTGCGTACACAATTGTGGCTGTAGGTAATTATCGATTAATATTACCAAGACAGCGGATATGCAGTAAGCACTGGGTGTCAGCCTCTGTAAGTGTCGGTTTTCCAGCGGAACTAGAGCGCAAGGCTAAGGATCGTTGGCTCTGATGGCCATGTGTAATGAAACGCAAAGAGCGTGTGTCGCATAATTGAGTAGCGAGGAATAATACAACAGAGGCAACATCAATTAGCAAGGAGTATGGATATAGCTAGCCGAGAGCACACGGTCGAGGCTCGGCAGAGCTGTTATGTGGGTTTGTAAATTGGCGCGAAGCGCCTAGATCTAGGCATGAAACAGCAAGGCAGGAAAAATGCATGCGGCTCGTCAGGAGGCCACATTTGGGTCCCGCGATCTGAATTTCATAGCAGAGCTGGGCGGCAACTCCGTTATAGCAGTGTACGTCGTACTAACTAAAACCCTTGATAAGGGAAGACCATTTCCTTACAACTACACCCAAGCCCTCTTGAACTTGGTCTTGAACTCACCCTGGCGGTATTCTCAAGGGTTTCGTTTCGTCAAGCAGACGCTGTGCAGGGCGCGGAGATGAGAGGGCATAAGCGGGGAAGCGGAGATGCCAATGGGGGAAGCGCAGAAGCGCGGAAGTTCATCGGGCTGGACTCTGGAGTGTGGTGGTTGGCTTGGCTGATGGTTGGCGGGGAATGTTGGCGGAGTCCGTTTGGGGGATATCAGCGCGGCAGGAGGTGGAAGGGAATTGCCGCGGGAATTACTGTAGCGCGTGAAGTTCGGATCTGGTATCGTCAGAAAGACGCGACGAGGGTTTCAAGTCAGTCAGCCTGCTAACTGCTCAACGGCAGCCATGGCTGATGGTTGAACTAGGTTGAATTCCAGCGGACATCTCCATCATCCTGGATGAGTAAGGTGGAAAGGTGATACATTAGCTTCGTCCTCGGCTTCATCCCGCCCGTTTCTTGTGGTCTTGTCGACCCGTTTACCGGGTCTAATGCTGTCGCCTGTCTATCTATTTCGACGTATTCCCTGCGTTTTACCAGAAAATAGTTTCAGTTGTTCCTTCTTCAGCAAGAATCACTGCCATCAGCAATAAGGATAGATGGGAACGACACAGCCGTTCTTTGATTGGGCCGGATTCCCAGCTGGCGTACGCTTCGAGCCGACAGATGTACAGTTATGGATCATCTCTTAGCGAAGCTCGACGAGGAGCACCCCAGCAAAGACGACGAGGAACAGACTCTTAAACCCGGCGTTAAGCGGCAAGCCAGCCGAGGGAAAGAAAACGTGGCAGTGGGGATTGGTAGTAAGCCACGGGTGCAACGAGCCCGGAGACAGCAGCATCCGCGCGTGGGGGAGTTTATTCCGACGCTGGGATTCGAAGACGGGATCTGCAGCGTTTATCCGGAAGACTTGCCTGGTAGGGTTGCCGTTATGGCCTCGTCTGGCCCAGCGTATTAACGTGACCCCTTTTCTTGTTTCGAGCTTCAGTGACCTCGTTACCTGACAACCTAGGTACCATGTTTCGACATGGCTGTGGGAACGTCGGTTGTCGTAGAAACTCTTTCGCTTCCGATCGATCCAGAACGAAGGGTCTTACATTGCTCCAGTTGTCCCAAGGCAGTCGCAGTTTTCCTGATCAGTGAGAATCTTTGTAGAATAATGATTTTCTAAATGTCTCACAAGCCAGTGCTGCTTTCCCCCGATCGCGTCCATTTCGTTCCCTCCAGGCATTGTCACGGACGGCACCACGAGGCACTACTTCCACCGCCCCTCGCGCGCCTACGCCATGGGGCTGCGCAAGAGGCGCAAGATCTTCTCAGAACGCCCCTCCGCCAGCAGCCTGCTGCCAGGCGGGCAGGAGGGGTGGACGCTGGAGGGGGGAGGGAGGATTGCGGTTACAGGTGGCACAAGACGGGGAAGACCCGCCCCGTGTTCGCCCGAAACCGGAAACAGGTAAGGCGGTGGAGCAATGTACTCTCAGCCGTTGATAAAAGGTCTTCTGGCGGCCTGCTATGCTAGCACGTCACGCCTCATGCCTACTCCCTGATACGCCATGGCATGGCCCATGGGCTGCGCAAGAGGCGCAAGATCTTCTCAGAGCGTCCCTCCGCCAGCAGCCTGCTGCCAGGGAGCACTTTAGGGTGGACGGCGCGGAAGGGGGGGGGGGGGGGGGGGGGTAGGGAGGAGTGCGGATACAGATGGTGCAAGACGGGGAAGTCCCCGCCCTGTGTTCGCCCGAAACCAAAAACTGTTTGATCCCTACGGACTCCTCTGCTGGGGTGAATTCAGTTTGTAGTTAAAGATACTACTATGTATAGTCCAACGTACGACCGTTACATTTTGGTTTCATTTTCCTCCGACTGTTTGCCTCCCTTTCCCCTTTCCTCCTCTGCAAGCCAGAGTAGATCGGTTGGAAAACAAAAATTCCCTGGTCTGTATGAACGCGCCCCTAGAGGACATGCAGTGTTTCTAGGCGCGTCATTAACCCTGCTTCCACTCCAGCCCCCTCGCCCCCCCACCCCCCACGCCAACTCCCCCCTTCCCTCTCCCCCTCACTCACCGGCTACAGATCGGATGGAAAAAATCCTGGTGCTGTATGAGACGCGCGCTCAGAGGGCAAGAGCCTTATGAGGCTCACTCCCCAACCCCTCTTTCCGCATGCACATCACCCCCACCAGATCGGATGGAAGAAAATCCTGGTGCTGTATGAGACGCGCGCTCAGAGGGCAAGAGGCGAGGAGCAGACGAGCGGAGCAGCCCTGCAGGGGGGGCCGGGAAGGACCGGAAGACGAACTGGATCATGCACCAGTACCACGTGGGCGAGCAGGGCGAGGAGAAGGAGGGCGAGTGGGTGGTCTCAAAAAGTCTTTTTCCAGGTAAGGGTTCTGGCGCTATAGAGCTCTGAGAGGTAGGGAAGGACCCGAAGACGAACCGGATCATGACCAGTACCACGTGGGCGAGCAGGGCGAGGGGAAGGAGGGCGAGTGGGTGGTCTCAAAGGTGTTCTAACCAGGTAAGGAACCTACTGGTGTGCTTTCCTGTCTAGGGTTGAAAGCGGAGCGGGGCAGCTCTGCAGGGAGGGCTCTCTCTCTGCCTCCTTGCTTGCTCGCTTGCTCTGAGTCTCACACTCTCGTTTGCACCTTCTCCCCGTTTTCCCCATTCCCAGATCCAGCAGAGGCAGAACTCAGGCACACGGGCAGGCAGCAGGGAGACCTTTCGCCAGCTTGATTGCTTGATTGCTCTGAGTCTCACCCTCACACTGTCTTTTGTACCTGCTTCCCATTTTTCCATTGCAGATCCAGCAGAGGCAGAGTTCAGGCACACGGGCAGCAGCAGGGAGGGGTCGTTGCCCCCTGTGTGGGCCAAGGGGCGGAGGAGGAGGAAGAGGGCGAGGGGAGGGAGGATATTGAAGCAGTGGGGGAAGGGGGGGCTTTAGGGAAGGACGAGGAGGCGGAGGAGGAGGAGGCAGTGGATGATATTGAGGAGGTTAATGACGAGGATGAAGATGGCAGCATAGCAGTGACGCCTAGAGCAGCGGCTACGGGGAGAGGAGGGGGATTGGGGTCAGGGTTGGGGCAGGAGGCTCGAGTGTAGGGGCTATAGCAAGCAGGGAGGAGAGGAAGGGAGGCAAAGGAATAAGCCCTGGTGGCCGGGGGGTTCTAGAGCGGGTAGGGCAGCAAAGGGGGGAGTGCTGGCAGCAGCGAGGGGTGCGTTTCAAGTCTCACCCTTCAGCCGCATCAGGTGGGGTAATTACAACAGGCCTACCATCCCCATCGCCGTCTGCTGCTTCTCCCTCTCATCAGCAGCTGGCGCCATGGTGCCAGGTGCTGAACAGCCTGATCTGAGTACCGTAGCAGGAGGAACAGCACCAGCAGGAGAAGTGGGTGCAGCAGCAGGGCCCGCCGCTGCTCTCCTTCCAGAGCCAAGCTCCCCCCAGCACACTCCCAGGGGGTTTATTTATCAGGCATAACTGGTATAGCAGGGCCCCAGACAGGCGTTGCTAGTGTGGGTGTGGGATTCACGCCTTTCAATAGGAAAGGCGGGTTTGCTGCCGTTGCTGGCTGCTGCTGCTGGGGCCTGGGCTGGGGCTGGGGCTGGGGCTGGGGCGGTTGTTGGTGCAGGTTGTGCTGCGGGTGGTGGTGGAATTGGCCATGGCAGGGGACGGAGCAGCATCACCAGCAACAGCAGTGGCAGCTGTCATGGCAGTGGGATGTTCCTCTCTCCTCCTGCCAGCACCCAGAGACGGGTGGGACTTAGTGGCTTTGAACCACTTGGATTTGGTAGCGTTGGTGCGGCTGCTGGTGCCGGTGCCGCTGGTGCTGCTGGTGCTGCGGGTGCTGCTGGTGCTGCAGAACCCGTCACTCCCAGTACTGCTATGCCTCTTCCCATCACCCCCCTCCGCCCAGTCTGCCTCGGGTCTTCTGGCATTGAAGCCGCCTGGTTGGGGAGGAGAAGGTGGGAGGTTGGTTCTGTGCCAACAGCAGCAGCAGCAGGGTAACCAGAGCTTGTGTGGTAACCGCAGTTTCGCAGGGAAGGCATTGCTACGGATTCTTTGCCTGGGACTGCGGCACCTGCTACTGGTGCTACAGGTGCTACGGCCGCTACAGCTACTACTGGTGCTACAAGCGGTGCAGCAGTGGGCAGTGTGGTGGCAGCAGTGAGTGACCTGAGGGCGTATGAGCAGTCGCTGGGAGACAGCGCTTCAACGTCGGCTCGCACCCGCAGTCAGAAGAGGTGAGAATGCTTCTCTTGCCCGTCCATCTCCCCTCTCGCCCCTCCCCTCTCTCGCCCGCTCTCGCCCCTCTCTCGTCCCCCGTGTCGCTCCTGTCGGCTACTGGAGCGCTTGGCAATGATGTGGCGGCAGGAGTGAGTGACCTGAGGGCGTATGAGCAGTAGCTGGGAGACAGCACGTCAGACGTTGGCTCGCACCCGCAGTCCCAGGAGGTGAGAATGCTTCTCTTGTCCGCCCATGTCCCCTCTTGCCCTCCCCTCTCTCGTCCCCTCTTAACCTCTCGTTTTCCCTCACACAGATCCGCCGGCTCGTTTTACATTTCCTCACGTTCTCCCCTCTCACTTCCTCCCTGCACCCTTTCGGCCTCACTACACAGCCGTCATTGCTGCAGCCCCGCCTGCTACGGCCATGAGCCATGGATCAGGGCCGGGCACGCTGCCTGCCTCTGCTCTCAGGCAGTACCTGGCTCAGAGGCAGGAGGCAGGGGCATACTACCAGCAGCCACAGCATCAGGAGCAGCAGCAGCAGCAGCAGCAGCCACAGCAATCGAAAGATAATGGCATGGCAAATGAGGCTGGTGAAAGGGTAACGGGTGGGCTTCCTGGGGAGGTGGAGGCTGGGCAGGTGCATGTGGGAGGGTCTCAGGATGATAACGGGGCAGCAGGGAAGTGGGTGACGGGCAGCGAGCCAATCACCCTAGAGGAAGCCACCCAGGGCCATAGAGTGGGGCACCAAGGGGAGGAGGCCCAGCAGCAGCAGCAGCAGCAGTATGTGAGCAACCAGCACAGCAGCAGCAGAAGCAGCAAGGCATAGGTGCAGCAGCAGCAGCAGCAGCAGAGCCACCAGAGAAGCGGGGCGAGGAGAAGGACCCCCAGAGAGCGCACGATTCCTTGCAAGAGCAGCTGGAAGGTGTGCCTGTTTTCTCCCAGAACGCCCTCTTTTCGCAGGGGCCTATCTTCTCCCAAGGCACTCCAGATGACTACCCCTTCCGCTTCCTCTCCACGCCTAGTGACGAGCCAGGGGATACCTCTCCCAAGAAAACTGAGAGCGGGGCTGTAGCAGGATGACTGTAGCCGGTGTTACTTTAGCAGATGCAGCTGTAGCTGATGCAGCGCTGTAGCGGCCCCAGCAACGCCCCGATGCCCTCATCTGCTACGTGGCAGCTAGTGCCGCAAGCTCTGGGAACATGGAGGTTCCAGTTATAGAGGGGAGGTACACTTGGGTTAGGCTATACTGGTGCGACTGGTAGAGTGGGAGAGGCGGAGGGATCGGGGGAAGGCAAATGCCTCTGGAAGCCGGCTCCTAGGAGGTTCTCCCCTCCTGCTGCTGCTAGGGCTGCTGCTGGGGGTGATTCTTCCCCGGGGCTGCTGCTGCTGTTGCGACTGCTGCAGCTGCTGCAGCAGCTGGTGCTGGTGCTAGTGTACCTGCTGGGAATTTAAGCGACTCGCTAAAAGACTCGCTTAAAGACCCATGGTCGATCCCCACCAGCCAGGAGCTCCCCCTCCCCTCCACACCCATCTTCTTAAGTCAGGAGCTTCCCCCTATCGAGCACCTGCCCTCGTCCCTCCCCTCCATGCCCCCCTCCCAAGACCCTACGGCCTGCTTTGAAGCCACACAGCCAGTGGAGCTGGGCGAGGGGGAGGGAGGAGAGTGTGGTTTGGGACAAGAGGAGGGAATGGGGGAAGGGGCAGGTGGGATGGGGGAGCGGGGTGTTGGGCAGATGGGTGGGAAGGGAGAGGGAGGGATGGGGGAGATGGGGGGCAGGAGAGTGGGGAGGAGTCGGATGAGCCGATTCAGGAGACACAAGTGGAGGCAGAAGAGGTGGACGAGCAGGGTGTGCATGTGCAACAGCATGTGCATCAGCATGTGCATCAGCATGGGCAACAGGGCATGCATATGGATGGACAAGGGTTGCAGAGGCACGAGGCGGGAGGAAGGAGGGTGCTGTGGAGAATATGCAGGTGGCAGCAGAGTCGCCACACTTAAACGGGAGCGGTGAGTGTGGCAAGGAGAACGCAGCAGTGAGGCCAAGGACTCCTCACCGTTGGATCTGCTGATGCGCGCACTGTCGAGTGAACAGGATGGGGATGGGGATGGAGGGAGAGAGTGTATGGGAAGAGGGGACAATGAGGGAGAAAGAACGGAAAATGAGAGAGGGGGGTGATGAGACAAGGCGTGAATCGACAAGGCATGAGGTTGCAGGTCTAAGGTATCCTTCTGCCGTTCCCACCGCTGGCGCAGCTGCCACCACCACACCCCTGCTGCTGCCAGCAAAGCTATTTCAGCTCAAATGGGTGCAAAGACCAGTGCAGAGATGGTCACAGTAGCTGGGAGTAGCAGGGGCATGGACGGCTCTAGGAGGGTGTGTCTGGGGCAGGTGCACCTGGGAAGGAATCCGCTGGGGAGCAGCAGCTGGTGCAGCAGGTAGCCATGGGGTAGCAGCCGGTGCTGGTTGTGGGCTTGGGGCGGCTTTCTGGATCGGCAGCAGTGGTCCGGGAATGAGCAATGGCATGTGGGGGGAGTGGATGGGGCCTGCCAGGTCCGGTGAAACGGAGCTGGTTGGGGGTTTAGGTTCAGAAGGGCAGGCAGGCTTAGGTTCGAATGCCAGGGTCGGGATAAGGGCCATTTGAAAGGGGAGGAGAATGGAGGAACGGAGGAGGATAGGAGAGGGATGGAGGAAAAGAAAGAGCAGGGTGAGGAGGAGGTGCTAGCTGAAGGGAGTGGAGGGAGAGGAGGGAGGGGGAGACAAGGAGAGGGGCTTGAGGTGTCTTCCTTGGGTTCGGAAAAAACAACCATTCCTCGCATGTTCCTCAGGAACTCACACCAAGAGCAGAGCGAAGGGGATTCTTCCCAGAGGAGCACAGCGTGGGTGGATCGAGCAGGGGAAAGGCGGTAGGGGCAGCGGCAGGTGGAAGGAAGGGAAGAGGGGAGGGACTAGTGGGGGTAGAGGGAGGAGGAAGGGGACGGTGGTGGGGAGAGTGGGGAGGGAAACGCAGGTAGGAGGATGGAGGAATTGGACGATTGATACATGAGAGACGAGCTGGAGGGTTAGTGGAACGTATAATTACCGTAGTTGGGTTGCTTTGGTTTGGTTTGGCAATGGCTTGCTCAATTGGCCACTTGCCTGATTCGTTTGGCTTCGTTTGGAAGTGATCCCTAGCAGATGGAAATGCACATCTTATGTAGTGGGTGCACATGTTCCTTGTAAAGGAAGTTGGCCACTTATTATCGTGTGGAGCATGATTACTATCACGTCGCGCAAATCTCGGATCAGATTAGACCGGACCGGCGCCGCGATCAATCTGGTCAATCCGGCGCCTTTTCCTACACCCCGGTCCGCACGCCGCCTGCTGCACGCCGTCCCGCGCACCGTTTGGTTCAGCCTTACGTATATAGCAGCTCGAAATGGTGGCTTCTGGCATCCGCAAAGCGACGCTCACAATTCACTTGAACTCCCCACCCTTTTCAACGCAGAGATTTCAGCCGTACGATCCCCTTCTCTGCTCCTTCAACTGGACGATCCTCTTTCTGCTGCAAGTATCCTCGAGTAACCATCCTCAACGTCTCGTTTGAACCGTTCGGGTCGAGCAACTGCAAAAACTCCGTTTTCTGATTTAGCTGAAACAGCATCTTGTCAAACATGTGTAGTTATCATGTTTGTATAGACTGTATAGGGTCACCTTCTAGAGAGTACAACATTTAGGTATATGTTTGTGTACTCTCTCTCTCACATTATTCAATTCTAGGTTTGATATGGTATCACGAGTAGGTTTCGACCCCCCCCCCCCCCCCACCTACCGCTTCCGCTCCTCCCGTCGCGTCTCCTAGCCTCGCCTCGCCCCTCCTGAGCCCAGTCGCGACCCCTCCCCCTAGCCCCGTCGCGCCCCTTCCAGGGCTCGTAGCGCCCCTCCAGGCCCCGTCGCGCCCCCCTTCCAGGGCTTCGTAACGCCCCTCCAGGCCCCCGTCGCGCCCCTCCAGGGCTCTGTAGCGCCCCTCCAGGGCCCCGTCGCGCCCCCTAGCGCCCCTCCTGGGCCCCGTAGCGCCCCTCCAGGGCCCCGTCGCGCCCCTTCGCGCCCCTCCTGGGCCCCGTAGCGCCCCTCCAGGGCCCCGTCGCGCCCCTTAGCGCCCCTCCTGGGCCCCGTCGCGCTCCTCACAGGCCCCGTAGCGCCCCGTAGCGCCCCTCCTGGGCCTCGTCGCGCCCCTCCTGGGTTCGTAGCGCCCCTCCTGGGCTTCGTAACGCCCCTCCAGGCCCCGTCGCGCCCCTCCTGGGCTCCGTAGCGCCCCTACTGGGACCCGTCGCGCCCTCCCTGGGCCCTGTAGCGCCCCTCCTGGGCCCCGTCGTGCCCCTCCAGGCCCCGTCGCGCCCCTCCTAGGCCCGTAGTGCCCCTCCTGGGCCCGTAGCGCCCCTCCTGGGCCCCCATTGCGCCCCTCCTGGGCCCCGCCGCGCCCCTCCTGGGCCCCCATTGCGCCCCTCCTGGGCCCGTAGCGCCCCTCCTGGGCCTGTTGCGCCCCTCCTGGGCCCTGCCGCGCTCCTCCCTGGGCCCCGTATCCACCCTCCTGGGCCCCGTCGCCCCTGCTCGGCCCCGTCGCCCCAGCTCGGCCCTGTCGCGGCCTCTCGGCCCCGTGGCGCCCGCCCTGCCCCTGTCGCAGCTGCCCGGCCCCTGTCGCACCTGCCCGGCCCCGTCGCGCCCGCCCGGCCCCGTCGCCCCCGCCCGGCCCTGCTGTGTCCTGCCCGGCCCCGTCGCTGCCGCCCGGCCCTGTCGCTGCCGCCCGGCCTCGTAGCTGCCGCCCGGCCCTGTCGCTGCCGCCCGGCCTCGTAGCTGCCGCCCGGCCTTGTCGCTGCCGCCCGGCCCCGTCGCAGCCGCCCGGCCCCGTCGCAGCCGCCCGGCCCCGTCGCAGCCGCCCGGCCTCGTCGCTGCCGCCCGGCCCCGTCGCAGCCGCCCGGCCCCTCGTCGCGCCTGCCCGGCCCCGTCGCGCCTGCCCCGGCCCTCCATACTTCCTGGTACTGTCCCCCGTTCCCCGCACCACTTTGCACCCTCCTGCACTTTCCTGCCCCGCCTTGCACCGCATTGCACCTCACTGAACCGCACTGCCCGCACTGCACCGCACTGAACCGCACTGCACCGCACTGCATCGCACTGCACCGCACTGGACCGCACTGCACCGCCCTGCACCGCACTGCACAGCACTACACCGCACTCCACTGTCCTCCACTGCCCCTCATGGCTGCTGAGCTTCGTTTTGATGCTGAGGGTCAGCCTCTGGAGTTCGAGGCGTGGTTGGCTGACCTTCGCCGCCACCTCACTGGTCAGCGGCAGGACGGCCACCCGCTTTCTGCACACCTAGACGGTATGCTCCCCTGCCCTGACCCCCCTGCTGTGCTGCCTGCTGATCCCACGCCCGCTGAGCGCGAGTCCACTGCCGCCGCTGCCCTTGCCCGCTCTGTCTGGCTTTCCCGCGATGCCCTTGCTCAGCTCGCCATTAGCAATGCCCTCCCCCCCCTTGAGCGCCCTCGCTTTAGAACCATTACTACCGCCCAGGCCTACCTCGATGCTGTCATCAAGCGCTATTCTACCCCTCCTGCTGCCTCAGTGGGTCGCCTGATCCTCCCCCTGCTCTTTCCTGACCTGGCGTCCTTCCCCACTGTCTCTGACCTCGCTGCCCACCTGCGCTCGATAGATGAGGCCTGGCGCGCTGCCTGCACTGATGCACAGCTTAGAGTCCACCAGCCTCCCATGACCTCTACCCTCTACCTCCTTGCCACCCGCCTCCCTGACCGCCTTGCCGCCGCCCGCGACCAGTTCCTTAGCATCCACCCTGCTGCTCTCACCCTCACCGACTTTGTTGACACCCTGACTGCCATAGAGACTCGTCACCGCTCCATAGCCCAGGCGAGCGGTACAGTACCGGTCCCTATCTTTCAGGGTTGTGCCCCCGCTCAGTGTACCTTCTCCGACGGCTCTGTCGCTGTGGCTGAGACTGCTGCTGCAGTGCAGTCCCGCTCGGGGAAGGGCCGCCGCCCCAAGGTTGGGAGCGGCGGAGGTGGCGGGGGTGCGGGTGGGGGTAGTGGTGGAGGCGGGTCGTCCGGTGCCGGTGCGGACGTGGGGACCCTGCCCGGTCCAGCTGCCCCGCTGCCTCCACCGTTGCAGCAGCCGCAGCAGCAGCAGCCTCCGCAGCAGCCGCAGCAGCCGCCGCAGACGAGGCCGGCGAGTGCTCTCCCGCCTGGGTGGCCTGGAGCTGGTGGTGGTCGTGCGCGTGGTGGTGCACCGGGTGGTGGTTCTGGAGGCGGGCCCTGTCAGTACCAGATCCAGACCGGTCCTCGCCGCGGCTTCGTTTGCGGTAAGATCGGTCATTCCACTCCTCGCTGTTTTCGTCGTCTGGACGACCTGTTCCGCCAGCGCTTTGGCCCGGCGCCCGACCTCCCGGACTGGCACAGCTTGCTTAGGCGTAGCATTCGGATTTTTGACTTGGACATGGATGCCATTGTAGCAGCCTTGCATGTGATGTATGCCGATGACTCTAGTGTGCTTCCCTCTTATTACCCCGTGTTGCCTAGTGTAGCTGTGCCTAGCGTAGACTCCCCTGCTGCGTCAGGCGTAGGATCTCCTGCTTTGCTTAGCCTCGGTGCTTCCACCGCTTCACTGTCGCCCCGCGCGACTGCTGCGCTTTCCTTCACCTTGGACTCTGGCGCCTCCCGGTGTTTCTTCCGCGACTCCACGACGCTGACGCCGCTGCCTGTTCCTGCTGCAGTTACTCTTGCTGACCCCTCCGGTGGTCCCGTCTTTGCCCGCAGTTCCACCTCCCTTCCCTGTCCGGCGGTTCTTTCAGGTTCGCTCACCGGTCTGCATATCCCCTCGTTCTCCAGGAACCTAGTTGGTGTCGGCTGCCTCCAGGACCTTGGCGTCACCACTACGTTCCCTGGTCACGAGCGGTATGCTGTCTGTACCGAGGCCGCCACTGGTGCCCCCCTTACCACTTTCCCCCGGGACCCGGTGTCCGGCCTGTTCACACTTGACACCGCGACGTCCCCGGCTGGGTCTTCCCCCCAGGTAGCTGCGTCCACCCAGGTTGCTGCTGCGTGCTCCTGTCGGTCCCTCACTCATCCGACTCTCCTTTGGCACCACCGCCTTGGTCACCCTGCACTCCCGCGTCTGCGTCACATGTCCCAGCACGGTCTCGTCCTTGGTCTCCCCGGTTCGTTCCTTGAGTTTCCCTCATCCCCCGCCCCACCGTGCACGCCTTGTGTCGAGGGCCGGCTCCGCCGTGCCCCTCACTCCTCCTCTTTTCCCCCTACCACCGCACCCCTGCAGACTCTGCACATGGACGTCTGGGGCCCAGCCCCGGTCCATGGGCCGCGTCGCGAGCGCTTCTTCCTAGTGCTTGTCGACGACTTCACACGTTACACCACCGTCTTTCCCCTGGAGCGGAAGGCCGACGTGCCTGACGTTCTCATCCCCTTGCTTGTCTCTGCTCGTCTCCACCGCGGTCTCCCTGCCTTGCGCCTCCACTCCGACCGGGGTGGCGAGTTCGCCTCAGGTGTCCTTGGTCGCTTCTGTCGTGCGGAGGGCATCACCCAGACGTTTACCCTGCCGGACTCCCCGCAGCAGAATGGGGTCGCTGAGCGACGCATCGGTTTGGTCATGGAGGTGGCTCGCACCTCCATGATCCACGCCGGTGCACCCCATTTTCTGTGGCCGTTCGCCGTGCGCTACGCCGCTCACCAGCTTAACCTGTGGCCGCACCCCCAGCGGCCGCAGGTTTCGCCGACCCTTCTGTGGACCGGGTCCCCTGGTGACGCGTCTGCGTTCCACGTCTGGGGCTGCCTTGCTCACGTTCGTGCCTCTGGCACGGACAAGCTCACTGCCCGCACCCTCCCCTGCGTCTTCCTCGGTTTCCCCCTTGACGCGTCCGACTGGCACTTCTACCACCCGCCGTCTCACCGTTTCTTTCACTCTCGCGACGTCACCTTTGACGAGTCCGTCTCCTTCTTCCGTCGCTTTCCCCACCGTGGTCCCCCGGTTACTCCCCCCCTGTTCCTGGTTCCTCCCTCCCTGGTGGCCCCTGCCCCTCCCCCCCCCCGCCCCCCCGTCCGGCCCCCTCTGGTGTGTCTCACGTCACCCCCTCCCGTCGGTCGTTCCGGTCGACGAGTCTTCTGACTCTGGTAGTCCTTTGGCGCAGTCCTCGCCGTCTGTCCCTCCCCCGGTGTCTCCTCCTCCACCGCCTCCGCAGCCGCCGTCGCCGCAGCTGCTGCAGCCGTCGTCTCCGCCGCCGCCGCCGTCGAGGCCGTCGCTGCAGCCGCCGCCGCCGCCGCCGCCGTCGTCGCTGCCGCTGTTTGTACACTCTGGGGGTGCTGGAGTTGAGGTGGGTACTAGTCCCGGGGCTCCTGTCGTGGCTTGTCCCGGCGGGCCTGGGGGTGGTACCGGTGCTGGCGGTGTTTCGGGCTCTGGTGGTGTCCCTTCTGGGGGTGCCGGTGTGGAGGGTTCGGGAGGTAGCCGTCGCGCAGCTTGTGGCCCTGGCGTTGGTGTTGTGTCGCCGCAGCAGCAGTCCCCGCCGGTGTCCGCCCTCCGTCTGCTCGGCCTTCCGTCCCCTGACCCTGCGCCTGTTCCTCCCCGGCCGTCCCCCCTCTTCCCGTCTACGGCCCTGTGTTCCCTCCGCCGGGCTCGTCCCCGGCTCGTTTTCCCCCTCGTTCCCCACCCGTGTCCCCTCCTCTGTCTCCTGACCCGACGCCGCCCTCTCACGTCTGGTCTCGCCGCCCCTCCCGTGCTCGTCCTGTCTCCCCCGTCCCGCGCACTCACCCTATGTTGCTCCGCTCCCACGCGTCTCGTCCTCCCCTCCTCCCGTCTCCTCCTCCGTCCTCTCTTGTCGTTGCGTCTCCTCCTCTGTCTGACTACTTTCGTGCCGCTCGTCCTCTTGTTCCTCGGGTCCTTGCCTCTCTCGTTACCGACCCGTCTGTTCCAGTGTCGAGTCTTGACGCCCTTGTCGCTGCGGTCGCTGACTTCGCCTCTACCCGCCGCCTTGACTACGCCTCCGCTCTGGTCTCTGACCCTGCCTGTCCTCCGTCTGTCGGGGGTGCTCCTGCCCTCGGCAGTGACGTCCTGGAGGACCGCCAGTTCGAGCTTGCTTTCCTGTCCGAGGCTGCTCCCCATCTCTGTTCCATGCTGCTAGTCCCTGAGGGTGACCCAGACGCTTTTGACATCCCGACCCCTCGTACTTACGCTGAGGCGGTTTCGGGACCTTGGGCCTCTCAGTGGATAGCTGCCATGGAGCAGGAGATGGCATCTTGGAGATCCACCGGCACCTTCGTCGACGCAGTTCCCCCACCTGGGGTGAACGTGGTCGATGGCCGTTGGCTTTTCAAGGTGAAGCGCCCTCCTGGAGAGCCGCCTGTGTTCAAGGCGCGTTACGTGGCTAGAGGCTTCAGTCAGCGCGAGGGGGTGGACTTCTTTCAGACTTTCGCTCCTACCCTGAAGATGACTACTCTTCGGGTTCTGCTACACGTAGCGGCTCAGCGTGACTACGAGCTTCACTCCCTCGACTTCTCCACTGCCTTTCTTCAGGGCAGCCTTCACGAGCACGTCTACCTGCGTCGTCCTCAGGGCTTTACTGGCACCTTCCCCCCTGGGACCCAGTGGCTTCTGCGGCGCCCAGTCTACGGCCTGCGCCAGGCGCCTCGTGAGTGGCACGACACGCTGCGTGCTACTCTTGCTGACCTGCAGTTCTTTCCGTCCTCTGCAGACCCCTCGCTCTTCGTTCGTGCTGGCTCGACTCCGTTCTACATCCTCGTCTACGTAGACGACCTGGTCTTTGCCACAGCTGACAGGGACGCACTGGCCTCCGTGAAGGCAGAGCTGCTGAAGAGACACACCTGCACTGACCTTGGAGAGCTGGGCCGTTACCTTGGCTTGCAGATCTCCAGGGACAGAGCCGCGCGCACCATCACCCTGACTCAGTCACACTTGGTGCGCCAGGTCCTTCAGAGGTTCGGCCTTCAGTTCTCCTCAGCACAGCCCACCCCTCTTCCTCTGGACCACAGACTCTCCGCTCCAGTTCCTGAGGAGTCGGTAGATCCCAGTGGTCCTTACGCTGAGCTAGTGGGTTGCCTCATGTACCTGATGACTTGCACTCGCCCAGATCTCGCATACCCTCTCAGCATCCTGGCTCGTTTTGTGGCCACAGGCAGACACCGACCTCAGCACTGGTCTGCCGCTAAGAGGGTTTTGCGTTATCTTGCAAGTACATCGGGCATGGGGTTAGTGCTAGGCGGACGCAGGCCAGTGGTCCTTACTGGACACACAGACGCTTCTTGGGCAGACGACGCCGAGACGCTCAGGTCTTCCCAGGGCTACTGCTTTAGCCTTGGCTCAGGTGCTGTCTCGTGGAGAGCTACCCGCTCCTCGTCGGTTGCCCAGTCCAGCTGTGAGGCTGAGATCTACGCCGGTGCCATGGCGGCACAGGAGCTCCGCTGGCTGACCTTCTTGCTCACTGACTTAGGTGAGCGGCCTAGCTCTGCCCCGGTCCTGTACGCTGACAATAGGGCCATGATTCTCCTGTGTCAGGAGCCTCGACTCGAGGGCAGAGCGAAGCACATCCAGCTGCGGTACTTCCTCCTGCGCGAGCTACAGCAGCGGCGCCAGGCTCGCGTAGTACACTTGGCCTCCGGTGCCAACACAGCTGATATCTTTACGAAGGCGCTTGCGCCTAAAGATCATCAGCGGCACTGTTTACAGCTTGGTCTGGTTCCTGTAGTCTCTCACTTACTCGGGCCTTGACTTTGTACTGTCGTATATATATATATGTATACACTCAGACTGGACTTGTGTCCTCTTACAGTGGTTGGACTAGTAGTGCCGCCCTGTACTCGTTCTTGCCTTGTCTGTACTCCTTCTGACTGGTCTTTTAGACCCTTGTCTCAGAGGCTGGACTAGTAGTGCCACCCTGAGCTACTTGTCTAGAACATTCCCCTATGCAGTCCAGGGGGTGTGTCAAACATGTGTAGTTATCATGTTTGTATAGACTGTATAGGGTCACCTTCTAGAGAGTACAACATTTAGGTATATGTTTGTGTACTCTCTCTCTCACATTATTCAATTCTAGGTTTGATATTCTAATCCATTATTGAACAGTCATTTTGCTTGTAAACCAACATAGATTACCAGGTTGCGTAGAGGTAGGTGAACTTCATAGACTGCTGATAAGGGGCATGTTACGATAAGGAAATTGTTACATTCCTGAAAGTGACACTCGATCCGTAACCCTTGTCGAGTCCAAGCCTATGATACGAGGCATGAAGTGCAACGATCGTTGACCATTGACCGACAGCCGAACCGACCGAATCTTGAGGGTCTGTAATGACAGCAAGGACACATAACTGGCCCTGTAATACAGCGCAGGCAGTTACCCGAGTCATGTGCAGTTACCCGAGTAGGAACTGGAACCTTATAAGAAATGTACCCCTGTTAGGTACATCTCAGTTAGACCCTTCGCAGTCTCTTGCATTACTACATAAACCCTGTAATCTCTTGCTATAAGCAATACTGCTATGCTACATTCACTCTGACAGTGTTCACCAGACCAATCAATCCCTTCCGCAAAGCGCATTACTGAAGATTAGTCCTGAACATCTTACGGACCACATTGGATCGCTTCATGGTAAACAACAGAGCATATCAGGATTCTACGCACGACATTCTCAAATTCAAATATCGTGGCGCTAGTGACTCGCTCCCGCCACAAAATAGCCCTGGGCTCGGGATCACAATGGCAAGGAAGCCCTCTTCCCGAAGCACCTGCAAGCACTCATAATCTGACGGCAACCACTTCCGTCCCCACAGGGCTCATCGAAAAAATGCTCCAACGAATGTCAACTCTTGAAGAATGACTTCAATCTCTCAAGATCGACGGCTCGAGCACCGTTCGCCAAACCACTGAAACGCAACCAACCTCTGCGGACAAAGACTCCACTCCTAGCTTCTTCAACCTCGACGCCTCCAACACGCAACCACCTGCGAGCATACGATTAAGCGACGAAGCCCTGCAGACAGCACAATTGAAGTTCTTCGCTGTTTCTAATATGAGAACAAGCTCTATATTCGACGGTCGCGATTGATACACTTGGAGTTTCGAGTTCGAGCTACTATTGCAGAGCGCTCAAAATTTCTGATATTTTGACGGATCTTACTCTGGATCAATGATCGATAGCGAGACTACAACGAATCGCTCATGGTGTACAGCGTACTTTTGCGGAACATATCCGCTTCCGAGCAACTCGGAATTCGATCGTTCAAAACCCGCACCGCTCCGGCACGGGACTCTTCGCTATACCTGACGAACCTTTATCAGCCGAAGGATTACGTGTTGTTGAGTCAACTTCTCGGCCAGCTACTAGAAATGAAGATGGCCAACACTTACATTAGTCGTTGCCGAAGCATCCGCGACCAGATCGTCAAGCTTGGGAACACTATCATTGAAGATATGTTCGTGAGGATCGTGCTCGCTGGACTTACCCCCAAATGGCGAACGTGCAAGGCACTGCTCCGCCGGAAAGGCAAAATATCCGAAGCGACCCTTTGCGCAATACTGTTGGCTGAACAGCAAGTTATGGACATCTACAAGAAGTGAGCTCCACGCAAAGAGAGGCTTGCCTTCTACTCGAGCACAAAGGAGCCACGCCGCGACATGCGCAGTCGCCGCTACTTTTGCAAGCACTGCAAAACCTTCAGACACTCTATTGAGCGTGGCCAAAATCGAGCAGGAAGCAACGCAGGACCATCCTACACACCTAACCCAAGCGGAAGTCAACGGGGTTACGCACAACAGAGGTAACCCATCGACCCTTCCCCTCATAACTCGTGCCAGACCAATCGCCCGTCCCACACTGACCAGCGACCACTCCCGTGACCTCCTGCGTCCTCGGACCCTCATCCGACTCAGCCAGGCACACATGGTCAACCTACCCATCGCCAAGTCTTCAAGGCGATGAGAGCTTGGGGCCCCACACGCCGAGCGAATCGACGTCGCCGTGCACCACAGCCGCGCCCAAGTCAATGAGACTTCGAATCGGCGATAGCAGCCCAGGAATACAACAACCTCTACAACAAGAACGGCAGTTACGAGATCGATGAAGAGGAGCTGGAATGGAACCTACTCATTCCCCTACTGGAGCCGACCCTTTACATCACCGACATGATATTTGGAGGTGACGAGCAAAACTGGCAAGACTTCCCAAGGGACCACCACATGCACCCGTCAAACAAGCCCTACCCGCCAACTATGAGAAATGATCGCTCGGAACATCCGCGACAACTACAACTCCTAGTGCCTTGACAGTTGTTGCGGACAGCACATGGTCGGCTCTGAACGCTTCATCTCTATTGCCGTTCCCAACCCTGCCGCTGCCTACGTAACCGCTGCCAACAACGAATGGCTCGTGGCAAGGCAGTACAGAATAGTCCTCCTACAGGTGCCCAACACCTTGACGCATATCACCCTGAACGACGTGCTCATCGTTCAAAACCTGCGCTACAACCTACTCTCAACGACTCATGTCCTGCGTTGTTGACATCAGCACTGACCCCCAAACACGGGACCTCCCGCTACACTACCGCAAGCCACATCAGACCAACGAAGAACCAAACCCACTACAGTACATCGGCAGGGCAACAGCAGTCGACGGAGTCTACGTCCTAGACTTTGACATCTCCAACAGCAACGTCGACAATCATGAGCTGATCGACCCCGTCCCACTCAACTTCGCCTACCAAGAGGAGAAGGAGTGGACTCACCCCGACGGCCGCCCCTAAGTTACCCACCACATGCACCCATCTGAGACGGATCTGCACAAACCTGTACCAGATGGCATTTGCCGTACCTGTCACACACCGACGGCCTCCTCAAGCAACATTGTCGGAACGGGACTCGAAACTCTCGAGGAAGACAAGGTGGAGCCCCTTCTCACTCCAGAGGTTGGCATGACAACCTCAGAACTTGCTGCAGCGGTCATCATTGTTCCTCCCAGAGGAACCACATACCCTCCCCACGACTCAAGGGAATGCTTAGAACGGGTTCTCGTCTACGTGCGACCTAGCTGCTTTGACGAAACAGGACGACCAACCTCATAGGAACCACACACTCACATGGCGTTCAACCCCAACTGGAGATAACCCACGCCACGAGAAGCAGCAGATATGGCAACAAAACCTGCATTCGATTTGGATGCCTGGGCAAGCTCTCTTTGAACCATCGCCACCCGACACGGACCGGTGTCACCAGAAGCATAAAAGGCAGCACAA
The DNA here is from genome assembly GCA_027943415.1 of Closterium sp. NIES-67. Classification (NCBI taxonomy): domain Eukaryota; kingdom Viridiplantae; phylum Streptophyta; class Zygnematophyceae; order Desmidiales; family Closteriaceae; genus Closterium; species Closterium sp. NIES-67. The sequence continues at coordinate 92,326 of BQMB01000705.1, read as the reverse complement.
GCAACTATGGTCGCAGCCTCAGCAGTACATGAAGTAGCAGCGCAGAAGCCAAAGCAGAGGCACCAGAAGCCGCAACAGCAGCGACAGCAGAGGCAGCAGCGGCAACAGTAGCAGCAGCAGCCGAAGGAGCAGAGGGTCTAGCAGAGGCAACAACGACAGCAGATGCAAAACCCCAAGCCCCGCACGTAGCGTCGAGATAGGTGCACCACATTTCCGAGCTCCAAGCAGCTGGTGGCCCTCTCCAAGCAGAGGCAATTGGGGAGAATTACCAGCAGAAAACACTGAGTTGGACACCACCAACCCTCCCCAACAAGCCTGGCCTAACGTACTCACACCTAAAGAATGGGGCAGAGGCCCGAGGATACCCTGGTTCCGCAATGCTACTACAGGAAGATGGCGTCTGAACCACGAAGAATAGTATATCGAAGGGGACGATGAGGACAACAAAGGCGAGAGGGGGAGAATTGCACCAGACACGTATCTTCACCTTGGTCGCCCCACTCAAGCCCTTGGAACTTGGGTCAAATACGTTGAAATCCCTGATGGGGAAAACACCTTTCATTGGAGAGGCTACCACGATCCTCCACCACCCGAGCCTCACTGTCCTCTCCCTCTAGAACCAACTCCCGTCGGATTCGAAAATGAAGCTGATCTCCACAAGACTGAAACCATCGAAACCAGGTCTAGAAGAAGTCCACCCCCTCACGCTGACTGAAGCCTCTAGCCACGTAGCACGTCTTGAACACAGGCGGCTCTCCTGGAGGGCGCTTCACCTTGAAGAGCCAGCGGCCATCGACTACGTTCACCCTAGGTGGGGGAACTGCGTCGACGTAGGTGCCGGTGGATCTCCAAGATGCCATCTCCTGCTCCAAGGAAGCTATCCACTGAGAGGCCCAAGGTCCCGAGACCGCCTCAGCGTAAGTGCGAGGGGTTGGGATGTCGAAAGCGTCTGGGTCACCCTTTGGGACAAGGACCATGGAGCAGAGATGAGGAGCAGCCTCGGAAAGGAAGGCAAGCTCGTATTGCATGTCCTCTAGAACGTCACTGCCAAGGGCAGATGCACCCCCGACGGACAGAGGACGGGCAGGGTCTGAGACCAGAGCGGTAGCGTAGTCAAGGCGGCGGGTAGAGGCGAAGTCAGCGACAGCAGTGATAAGCGCGTCAAGACGCGAGACAGGAACAGACGGGTCGGTAACAAGAGAGGCAAGGACCCGAGGGACAAGGGGACGAGCGGCACGAAGGTAGGCCGACAGCGGGAGAGGGGCGACAACAAGCGACGAGGGAGGAGGCGACGGGAGGAGGGGAGGACGAGACGAGTGGGAATGGAGCAACATAGGGTGGGACCGTGGGACAGGAGAGACGGGACGAGCACGGGAGGGACGGCGAGACCAGACGTGGGACGGAGGTGTAGGGTCAGGAGACAGCGGAGGAGACACGAAAGAGGAACGCGGCGGAAGACGGGCCGGAGACGAGTCCTGCGGCAGGAACACAGGGCCGTAGACAGAAAGGTGAGAAGGTGGTGGGGGAGACACCGGCGAGCGTTAAGGGTAGGGAAGGCCGAGCAGAAGAAGAGCGGAGATCGGCGGCAACGGCTGCGGCGGCTGCTGCTGCGACTGGTGCTCGACCCGCGGACCGGCAGGGGCACGACGATCGCCGGGAGAACACTCAACGGCAGCACCCCCAGAACCAACACCCTCAGAGCGAGAACCCCCTCCAGCACCAGCGGCACCCCCAGTCCCGCCGGTATAGACCACGCCAGGAGCCGCAGGACGAACACCCTCCTCAAAGCCAGCACCCCAAGAGGCCAAGCGCGGCAGCGGCGGCAGCGGTTGCTGCAACCGTGACAGGGGGGGCGGAGACACTGGGGAAGGGGGACGCGGCAAGGACGGGCCGAGGGGACCACCAGAGTCAGCAGACTCCTCAACGAGGACAACCGACGTGAGGGGAGTGACCTGAGAGACACCAGACGGGGCAGGAAGAGGCGGGAGGGGAGAAGGGGCTACCGGGGGAAAGGGAGCAAGGAACAGGGGGGAGGAAACCGGGAGACCTCGGTGAGGGAAGCGACGGTAGAAGGAGACAGACTCGTCAAAGGTGACGTCACGAGAGTGTAGGAAGCGGTGAGACGGCGGGTGGTAGAAGAGCCAGTTAAACGAGTCCAAGGGGAAACCGAGGAAGACACAGGGGACAGTGCGGGCAGTGAGCTTGTCCGTGCCAGAGGCACGAACGTGAGCAAGGAAACCCCAAACGTGGAACGCAGATGCGTCACCGGGGGACCTGGTCCAAAGGAGGGTCGGCGAAACCTGCGGCCGCTGGGAGCGGGGCCACAAGTTAAGCTGGTGAGCAGCGTAGCGAACAGCGAACGGCCACAGAAAATGGGGGGCATCGGCATTAATCATGGAGGTGCGAGCAACCTCCATGACCAAGCCGATGAGGCGCTCAACAACCCCATTCTACTGGGGTGAGTCCGGCAAGGTGTATGACTAGGTGATGCCCTCCGCACGACAGAACTGTCCAAGCCGACCAGAGGAGACACAACACGGGGAGACCGCGGTGAAGACGCGCAGCCACAACCCACGATAGAAGAACGTCAGGCACGTCGGCCTTCCGCTCTAGGGGAAACACCGTGGTGTAGCGCGTGTAGTCATCGACAAGCACAAGAAAGTAGTGCTCACCGCGCGGTCCGGGGACGGGGGCTGGGCCCCAAACGTCCAGGTGCAGGGTCTGAAGGGGAGCAGTAGCAGGGCGGAGCGAGGAGGAGTGAGGGGCACGGCGGAGCCGGCCCTCGATGCAAGGCGTGCACGGTGGCGCAGTCGAGGGGGAGGCCGAAGACAAGACCGTGCTCAGACATGTGACGCAGACACGGGAGAGCAGGGTGACCTAAGCGGTGGTGCCACAAAGGAGACAGGTGAGTGAGGGACCGACACGAGCAAGCAGCAGCGACTTGGGAGGACGCACCAACCGGGGGGGGGAGCGGTGTCTAGGGTAAACAGACCAGACACCGGGTCCCGGGGGAACGTCGCAAGGGGGGAACCTGAGACAGGGCTCGGTACAGACAGCGAACCGCTCGAGATCGGTGCCCAGGAAACGTAGTGGTGACGCCGAGAACCTGAGGACAACCAACACCAACCAGGTTCTTGGAGAACAAGGGAACGTGAAGGCCTTTAAGAGAGCCCGAGGGAACGGCTGGACAGGGAAGGGAAGTAGAGCTGCGAGCGATGACAGGACCCGCAGAGGGGTCAGCGAGAGCGGCAACAGCAGGCGCAGCAAGCGGCGTGAGCGTGGAGCGGTCGCGGAAGAAACAGGCAGAAGCACCGGAGTCGAGAGTGAAGGACAGCGAGGCAGTAGCAGAGGCTGGGAACGGGGGCGGTGCCGGAACGAGGCTAGTCAAACTAGGCAGTCCTACGCCTGATGCAGCAGGGGAGGCTAAGCTACACAAGGGTGCTACACCTAAACTAGAGTACACCGGGTAATAAGATCCAGCAACACTAGAAGCGTCAGCATACAAGGCATGCAAAGCAGCACCTATCTGATCCATATCTAACTCAAAGATCGGCACGCCCTGGCGAAGCAGGCTGTGCCAGTCGGGGAGGTCAGGGGCCAGGCCAAAGCGACGACGGAAGAGATCGTCGAGGCGGCGGAAGCAGCGGGCTGTCGGGTGCGGGCGGCGGCACTGAGTGCCGCGGAAAGGCCCGTTCTGAAGCTGGTACTGGCAGGTCAGACCAACTTAGCTGCCGGTAGACGCCAAGCAGCGCGGGCCGCCACCACGGCCACCACCTACGGAGGTGCTGGGCCAACCCGGCGGGAGACGAGCCCACGACGGGGGCTGAGACAGCTGCTGCGACGACTACGACGGCTGTTGCGGCTGCTCCTACTGCTGGGGCGACGGCTGTTACTCTTGACTAGCTGTGGCAGTCCCCTCAGTAGAACCACTGTCCCCGGCACCACCACCACCAGCAGCTCCACCACCACGCCCTCCCTGGAGGCTGCGGCCAGCGCGGCGCGGGCGCTGCTGCAGGTGGACCGCAGCTGTAGTCTCGGTCAGAGGGGTCGAAGTGGCGACCGCAGCCGAAACGTCAGTAAACGTGCACTGGGAGGGGGCACAGCCGTAAAAGATAGAGACTGCCGGCGCACCGCTCGATTGAGCGATAGTGCGCTGGCGAGTCTCGAACTCGGTCAGGGCGGTGACAAAGGCTGTCAGGGTGAGATCACTAGGGTGCTGGCTAAGGATGTGGTCGCGTGCACTAGCAAGGCGGTCAGGCAGGCGCATAGCGATATAGTAGAGGGTCATGCAGAAGGGGGGGGGGAAGCGCAGTGAGCTGTGCAGTAGTGCTAGCAGTGCGGTAGCGAGACTCTAGGGTGCGCAGGTGAGTGGCGACGTCAGCAACAGTAGGGAAGGAAGCAAGGTCTGGGAAAAGCATAGGGAAGAGCAAGCGGGTTGTAGTAGCAGAGGCAGGTGTGGAATAGCGAGCAACAACAGCATCTAGGTAAGCCTTGGCTGTATCAATTGTAGCGAAACGCGAACGCTCAGACACAGGAAGGGCGTGACTGATAGCAACCTGAGCAACTGCATCGCGAGAGTCCCAGACAGCATAGGCAAGTGCAGCAGTAGAGACAGTCTCACGCTCAACAGAGGTGGGTTCAGCAGGGAGGGGAGCAGGCTCAGGGGGGCGAGGGAGCAAGCCATCAGCATGGACAACCAAGGAGTGGCCATCCTGGCGCTGACCTGTGAGTTGACGGCGGAGGTCGGACAACCAAGCGGCGAAGTCAACAGCGTGGCCCTCAGCGTCCTGTCGGAGGACGAAGACAGCCATCGTGCAGGGTCAGCGACACAGGGACACAGTGGCACAGCTCCATAGGACACTGCGGCACCGGGACACAGCAGCACTGCTCCAGGAGGACACTCTGGCACGGGCACGCAGAAGACACAGGGCCGGGGAGTCGAGAAAACGTGCCGAACAAAAGACACGGGGCCGTAGGAGCCGGGAGAGCATGTCGGGGCCGGCCTGGCGTTAGGAGGGGCCGGGTAGATGCTGGGAAGGGCCGGGCGGGCGCTAGGTGGGCCCAGGTAGCGCTAGGAGAGCCGGGCGGACGCTAAGAGGGGTTGGGCGAGCAGGCAGGCGCTAGGAGGGACCGGCCGGGCGGGCGCTAGGAGGGCCCGGGCGGGCGCGGGGTGGGGCCAGGCAGTGCTAGGAGGGGCCGGGCGAGCGCTAGGAGGGGCCGTGCGGGCGCTAGGAGGGGCCAGGCGAGCAGGCAGGCGCTAGGAGGGGCCGGCCGGGCGGGCGCTAAGAGGGGCCGGGCGGGCGCGGGGTGGGGCCAAGCAGCGCTAGGAGGGGCCGGGCGAGCGCTAGGAGGGGGGCCAGGCGGGCGCTAGGAGGGGCCGGGCGAGCAGGTGCTAGGAGGGGCCGGGCGGGCGCTAGGACGGGCCAGACGAGCGCTAGGAGGGGCCGGGTAGGCGTTAGGACGGGGCCGGGCGGGCGCAACTGGCCGGGCGGGCGCTAGGAGGGGGCGGGCAGGCGCTAGGAGGGGCCGGGCGGGCGCTAGGAGGGGCCGGGCGGGCGCTAGAAGGGGCCGGGCGGGCGCTAGGGGCCAGGGTAGCGCGACGGGGCCAGGCGGGCGCGACAGTGCCAGGCGGGTGCGACGGGCCGGGCGGGCAAGAGAGGCTAGGGTGGCGCGGAGGGGCCAGGCGGGCGCGACGACGCCAGGTGGGTTCTACGGGCCGGGCGGGCGCTAGGGGCCAGGGTGGCGCGGAGGGGCCTGGCGGGCACGACGGGGCGGGCGGAGCCAGGCGGGCGCGACGGGGCCAGGCGGGTGCATAAGGGGCGGGTGGGCACTAGGGGCCTGGGTGGCACGACGGGGCCGGGCGGGCGCTACGGGCGGGACGAGCGCGTGGTCTAGGGGGGGGGGGGGGGGGGTAGGTTAGGGCGCAGGCGGAAGCGGGCGGAGGGACCTAACCTACGCGTGATACCATGTTAGAATGCAAGAATAGTTGACTAGTGTGAGAAACCTAAAACATATATCTGTTGGGGTTGTACTCACTAGAAGCACACACCTAGGCTAGCCTATAACTTCTACATACATCATATGTATAAGTTGATATTACGGACCACATTTGATCACTTCAGGCCAAAATGGGGTTGGACAAATTTTCATACAGGGGTTGTGTTGTGTGGGGTTGTGTGGAAGGACCTTTACTCATAGTGGGTTTCATGTCACAACCAGCATAGCGGCTATCTACACTTTTCCGAGAAGGCGAACTGTGCTGCTGTACCAGTATCCTGGTCGTCTATAACAGATAGAGATTCTTGAATTTCCTAGGTTCCGCCTCTGGACAGCTAAGGTCTCTACACATTTCGCCCTCATCCGAGTCAAAACTGCTGTTCGTCCGACATGCCCCGCCCGTCCGCTCGCGCTCCCTTGCGGCAGCAGCCATGGCGGGCCTGGCGCCCCCTTTTCCTCGTGACCCTTCTCCCGTGTCTCCTCGCGTCGCTCGTTCTCGTCGTCTCCACCACCGCCACGTCGCCATCTCCGTCGACGCCGCCGCCGGTACCGAGCAGCCCGTTCAAGGTGTGCATCGTGGGCGCCGGGATGGGCGGCGCCTCCGCCGCGTTATTTCTCCGCAATGTCTCTCGCGCGCTCGCTTCCGCTGCGCCCGCCTCACCTTCCTCCCCCTCGTCTGCCTCCGCCGCTCAGCTTTCCCCCCTCCCCGAGCTTGACATTCACGTGTTTGAGCGCGCGGGAAGAGTGGGCGGGCGAATGCTGCTGCTGAAGGTGCCGGGCGGAGGGGTGAAGGCGGAGGGGGAACGCGCGGAGGGGGATGTGGTGGAGGTGGAAGCTGGTGCGAGCATCATCCACGGAAAGAACCTGCACCTGGTGCGCCTGGCGCAGCAACTGCGGCTGGAAACTGCGCCCCCAACTGACATGGACTTCGGCATCTGGGGCGGCCACTGCAGCAGCAGCAGCGCCGGCGCCAATGGCATGGACAGCAGCAGGAGCGGGGGCAGCGGGGGAGGTGCTAGCAGCAGCGGGGCAAGCAGCGAGGCTAGCTGCAGCGGGGGAGGGTTCGTCTTTCAGGAGTGGAAACTCGGCGAGGGCTCGGTGGCGAAATGGGTGGCGGAGTGGGTGAATGCGGCACGCATGGTCGCCAGATACACTCTCGCAGGGCTGAGGGCCATGCGCGCGTTCGTGGGGGACATGCTACAGCGGTGGATGCGGCTGTACGAGGAGGACAAGGAGGGCGGGGGGGCGTTTGAGAGGCCCGAGGACTTGCTGCGGTCGCTGGGGCTGCTGGAGCTTACAAGGGTGACGCTCACTGATGCGCTGCTGGACCGAGGGCTGCCGGCTGTTCTGATTAACGAGCTTGTCACGGTGAGTGTGGTGCGGTGTGGCGTGGTGTGGTACGGTATGGTATGGTATAGTGCTTTACGAATGGGCGTGGTGTGATATGGACTCGACCAGCATCACTGAATGATATCAGTTGCTACTGTGTCATATCCTCACCTCCACCATTACACCACCACTACCACCACTCTCCCCCTCTCTCTCCGCACCATGTGCCCGCCCACCAGATGATCACTCGAGTGCAGTACGGGCAGAACGCAACAATGTCAGGGCTGCCCGGAGCAGTGGGGCTGTGCGGTACAGGCAGCGAGCTGTGGAAGGTGCGCGGAGGCAACTGGCAGCTGGCCCAGGGGGCGATTCAGCTGGCCAATGCATCGTTGCACCTGCACTCGCGGGTTGCTCGGATAGCTGGGCAAGATCAAGCGGGCACCAGTGGCACCAGCAGTGGTGATGGTGATGGAGGTGGTTATGTGCTGTATATGGAGTCTAGGGGAGGGAAGGGCAAGCCAACAGGAGAAAGTGCTGGGGGAGAGGGGCGAGGAGGTAGCGGTGGTAATCGTGCTGGCGATGGATCTGATGGTGATGCTGATACTGATGGTGGTGGTGCTGCTGCTGCGGAGGTGCACTGCGATGCAGTGGTCATCGCGACCCCAATGGAGCAGAATGGCATTGCTATCCTCCCTGCGCCGCCATTGCTACCACTGCGCACGTACCAGCACACGCACGTGACTTTCGTGCGCGGTGCACTCAACCATGTGAGAGAGAGAGAGAGAGATGTTATGCCTCCACTGTCTCCTTCAATTCGTGCTCTCACTACATCACGCCACGCTGCATCTACCACTCCATTTAGATCCCACATCATCCCTGCACGCCACTCCCCCTCCACCAAATTTCTTGGCCTTCTCCAGGCTTTCCTCCCACTCTTGTTATCCTGGCTCACCATTTCCAACCCTCCCCTCGCCGCAGCAAGCACAGCAAGGAATTGCTCCCTCACCCCCACCTACCGTCCCTCCACCGCTCTTCCTGGTAACTCGTTTTCGCCCTGTGCTGCCCTCTTCGCCCCTGCTAGACATACTTCGGAGCAGCAGACCCATCGTCCTTACCAGGGCTGATAGGGACGCTGGAGAGTGACAGCATCCCCTTCAGCAGCATCAGCCGACTGGCCCCTCTCGCTTCGGACGGCAGCAGTGTGTTCAAGGTCTTCTCACGGCAGCACCTCTCGAATGACACCCTCAACCTTCTTTTCAGGTCTGCGGCCGCAGCAGTTTCCTGTCACTCTCTTTCGAGGTGACTTTTGAGTCAACTCAAAAGTCCCCTCTTTTGCACCCACACAGGCATAGCACAGGGGGTTTAGGGATGTCTAGTCTCGCTGTTGCTGTATCTGGCTCCGTGCCTGCTACTATTGTCTTGTGTCTTTCTGCTCGCGGCTGGCTGGCTCCTTCGCTCCCCTGTACAACTATTACAACCACCGTGCATCAACAACATACCTGCAACATTCCTTGTGTCTGTCAGGAGCCGCTCATTCAAGAGGAGTATTGACTGGCCGGCATACCCGCACTACGCGCCCCCCGATGCCTTTGCGCCCTTTCTACTGGATGGGCACCACCTGTACTACACGAGCACGTTTGAGAGTGCTGCCAGCGCGCTCGAGACCGCTGCAGTGGCCGCTAAAAACGTCGCTCAGCTGCTGCTGTCCCGGCTCCAGCAGCAGCAGCAGCAGCAGCAGAAGGGTTCGTTGCTTGGAAGGGGTGGTGGAGATGGGGAGTCTATGGGCCTGGCTTCGCCAGTGGGGGGAGCTCACGGGATGACGGACGAGCTCTGATATGCATTGTGCATTGGCAACTGTGAGGACGGGACGAGATCCCTGTGCACACCGCGTCAAGCTTGCACCCTCCTTTCACTCCCACTCTGCTTCATCCCTCCGCCTCAGTTGCTGCTGAAAGGCATGGTGGTTGGATTGGATGGACAGGAGGATGCTGAACAGAAGAAGATGGTGTGAAGCACCTCTGCGTGATCCTTGTTTGCAACTGCAAAACTATTTATGCCACACCAGTAGCTGTGGGCATGCAATGCTAGTGAGCCTTCAAGATACAAAAGACATATTTTACTTAGCTAGTGCTCATGGTGATTCTCTCCGCTAATCGTTGTTTGATTGCATGCCAGTCTGTATTCACCCCAAATCGAGTCCCAAGCAACACTTCAGTTCAGAAGGTGGTCTAGTTACATACACCGCGCGTCCCAACACGAATTATTTATCACTTCCTAACGGTAAATTTAGGGGGGCGTCTCTACAGTTTACAGTGTACTCTGGATTCGCATTTCAGGAGTTCGTCTGTTCCCAACACCATGGGGGATGCTGAGGTGGACTAGTGATGTGTTGTCCTGTGCTCCCCTGCTGCCGTGTCACGTCAGGCCATCCTGCTCCATTTCATCCTTGTGCGATTCATTCAAGAGAAGGGCGTTGACCCAGCGAGGCTTGGGGAGGATTGGTTGTGTTGGGTGGGACCACCTAGGGTTCACCCCTGTGTTGCAGCCAGAGCTGTGATTAGTACCTGACTCCACTTCGTGAAATATGCAGAGCTCGTCTACTATCTTCATATTCGCCACCGCCGACGCAAGTGCTGTAGAGACCTGCAACCTACTATTGCAGCCTGTAGATCTCATTTCCGCATCCGCTCATTGTTCTCTGCGTTCGGACAAGATGTCTGGAACATGTATAGATAACCTTCCAGACGATATACTTGCTGGAATTCTATGCCACTCTAAGCACGCGGCTATGTGGAAATCCAGCAGCGACAGTTTGTGGGATTGCGTGGATTGGAAACCGGAGTATTTTCGTGCAAGGACGACTCCAGTAACCGATCCTGCCTCTGCAGACGCTGGGATAGGATGTCTCCTCATGGCCGCGGCTGTGTGTCGTCGATGGCGACGTATCGCTCGGTCTCAAGTGTGCACCCTCATGGTCATGGTCAGCGAAGATCGTTGCCTTCCCCTCCAACATCTAGCACGCGCTGTCGCCTGCTTCTCCAACCTCACCCGTCTCCATTTGTCTGAGAGCAGAGTGGAGACTCTAAACGACGTCTTCCTCGCTCACCTCGCGGCTTCATGCCCAAAGCTGAAAGCTGTCTACGTGGGACGCGGTATCACGCCGCGGTGTAAGGGGAGTAAGGACGAGCACCCGGTAACGGAAGCTGGCTTGGATCATTTCTTCCGCCAGTGCACCCAACTTGAGGAACTTTCGCTCTTCTGCCTCCACGAAGATTTTATACTGCCGCCTTCCTTCTTCGACCTCGCACATCTGCACACTCTCGCAGTAACCCATGCTTCGGTCCTAGACGCTCCGGATCTGGTGAAGCTGTCGTCTCTCACCTCTCTATACTACGTTCCCGCCGTTATAACTTGTGAGCGGCTCAGTAATCTTGCTCGCGTCACAAGCCTTACCGAGCTGTCAATGCACGACGACACCCGTCTGGATCCAGAAGATGAACACACTGCTGCTCTCGCCATGGCCACCATCGCACGGCTGCCTCGCCTCAACTCGTTCAATTTCCGCCTAATGTTTCGCTCGGCATGCACCACTCTCGAACGTCTGCGGGTTTGCGAGTCTCGGACGGCGCAGCCGGACAGCCTCCAGCTCGAGCGGCTTCCTATTGGCATAGGAGACCTGCTGCCGTCCCTACGCGAGCTAGCCGTTCTCAAGTGCTGCAGCTTTTCCCAGCTGCCGGAGGAACTCACTTCTCTAAGGCGCTTGGAGATCTTGAAACTTGTTGACTGCCGGGTTCGCAGCCTGCCCGAAAACTTCGGAAGCCAGCCTGCCCTGAAAGCACTAGTGCTGAGCGAGCTGCTATTGGCGGAGCTTCCGGAGTCCTTCAGCCAACTGACATCCCTGGAGACACTGCTCCTCATTCACTGCCCTGAGGTTCGGCAGCTGCCTGCAGGATTCTGGTGCCTCACTGCTCTCAAGACCCTGTGCCTCAAGAACCTGTCAAACCTGACGCTTTTAGAAGGCCCTGGAGAGCTCGTGAATCTGCATACGTTGAATCTGGACGGCAATGAGAACATGCACGCGATGCACTACCTGCAAGAGCTGTACATCTGTTCATGCGACAACCTTGCCAATATCCCGGAGTCTCTGACACTCCTTACCGGTCTTCGGATCCTGTCTGTGACTCGTTGTAGGCAGCTCTCTTCCGTACCAAGGCGGATGGACAACCTTACACAGCTCAGTGAGCTGGATCTGACTCTTTGTCACCAGCTGACAGGATTTCCTCAGCATCTGCCAGTCTCCCTCGATATCCTAAGGCTGAGCTCCGCCAAGGTGATTCCTCTGCCAGATATTTCCTCGCTGCCCAACCTTACAAGCCTGATGTTGATCATGGCTGGCATGGAGCAAGGAAACACAGCTTTAGGAGGATTTTCGCGTCTGGAGCATTTGGAGCTGTCTCTGGAAGATGTGCCAGAGCTTTCATTCCCTGTGCCCTTCTCTCAGCTTCAGACGTTCACAATTGAGTATGCTAATATGATGAAACGGTTCCCGGGTGACTTCGGGTTGGCTTTGCAACGGCTGCGAAAGCTGCAAATCAGCTTTGCTGCGGAATTGGTGGAGCTTCCAGCGAGTATCTCTGACCTTCGCCATCTGTCATCCCTGGAGATCGCAATGGCACCCAAGTTGACTTCCCTTCCTGATTCCTTGGGTGCCTTATCCAGGCTGTGTAGACTGGCCTTGAAACATTGCCCGTCCTTGGAGCTTTTGCCTGATTCTCTCACCCAGCTTGCCTGCCTCCAGTCGCTGCTTCTAGGGTTCACCTCCATCCGCTCTCTTCCTCCCAACTTCTCGCAGCTGAAAAGACTTCGGAGACTTCAGTTGTGCGCCTGCAAGCAGCTGCAGGCTCTGCCAGAAGACCTCACAGAGCTTAGGATGCTGCGGTATCTTACGATTGTGGGTTCCAAGCAACTCCTGGATCGAGAAAAGCACCCCCATGGCATCTACAGGATGTACGGGTTGGAGATTTTTTCATGACTAGTTTCCATGTTTGTTTTGCACTTGCCATAGTCACTGGTGGTGCTGGCCTGCCACACACTGTTACATGAAGGACCTCTGTGTTACACTACCTTCTGCAGGTTGTGATTGACTAAAAGAATGCTCCACTTGATGCCTGCTGCTGCACCACACACCTGTCAGAACTATTTACACAAGAGCGCATGCAGTTGAAGTGAGCCTTCATGTTACCGAAAGCCGTTTGCTCGGAGCTCGAGGGACTAATGCAACAGCAGACTCTGAATACCTCATCGCAGGAACAGAGAGTCACTATTCATGAGACCAATAAACTCTACATGTAGTACTCTTGAGTGTATGCATGCAGCTACTCGTCTCCCCTTCCAGTGGCTCTTCTGCCAGTCCTCACAGTAGTAGCAGGCGGCCGGCAAGGACCAGTCGGTTGCCGCTGCACGCGCACACCTCCCTCGCCCTCTCCTTGCTCTCTCTGCGCTGGCCTCCACCCTCTTCCCTTAGAGCACTGCTGCAACCTGGGTCCGCCCACACTGGGCCCATGTGCTGCTGCCTGCGTCCCTGCAGCCGCTCTCACTGGCTGTGATTCTCCAGCTCCTGCTGCTGCTGCTGCTGCTGCTGGCGGCGGTGCTGCCACTGACTTCTTGTGCCTTTGGCCTGGTGTGAACCCCCCATGTGCTGTACCACGCCTCGTGGAATAAGCATTGTGGTGTCGATGGGGGGTGAGAGGAGTGGTGAAGGGATATCCAGGTGAAGGGGTGGAGGAGGAGGGTGGCTGAGTGGGTGTGTCGGAGTCAGTGGTGGACAGGCCTAGCTGCTGCAGCACTGCTGCTTCCATATCACAGTCTGTACACACACGCACACAGGGGAGCACACACGCGAGTGCACAGGCAAGCGAGCGGGAGAAAGGAAGAGAGGGCGGGAAGAGGGAGCAGAGCCAAAGGAGAAGCTTTTGGAAGATTGTTGACTGAAAGGCGGCATTTGAAGCAACGGCAAGTGCAAAAACAAGGACAGCACGAATTGGGAATCAAGGAACAACAAGCAGCACTTAGAACATGGGGTGCGAATCGCAGTGCATTATTGCTGTGCTGTACACCCTGGATGGTGGCTTACAAGCGGCAGCAGGGTCGTCGGGGAAGGCAGCGTTGGCAGGGGTGTGGGAGTGGAAGAGGCGTGAGGCGGACATGGATGCGTCCATGGCTGTGACGGCTATCACTGCATCCTGGCGCAGCACTGCCGTGCGGAACATGAGCCGCGCATGCGCTGGGAGGGTGATGGGCGGGGAAGCGACAAAAGGGGATGGGAGAAGGAGACATTACGGATGGACGCGGAGACAAGGAGAGAGAGAGGACGGGGGGGGGGGGTGGGGGAAGGGGGAGGGGAGAACGTGAAGGACCAGGAGGATGTACAAAAGAAGCGAATTCGGGGGGAGGGGCGTTGGAGAGCCCACCTTGTGCTATGCGGATGCAGCTCTCCAGCATTCGGAGGGTGGTGCGTGCTGCCATGGAGCCAACCACACGAGGATAGGGTACACGGAAAGGCAAGGCGAATGCGAGTTGCAACACCAATCAGCAAAATCTGGGGCAGCATGTGGTGCAGCAGTAGGTGGCTGTCGGGCACTCTTCTCCGCCCCCCCGTACTTCTTCCATTTCCACCTCTCCCTTTCTCCTATCCTCTTTCACTTCTCCTCCCCAGCCCCGCCATCGGTCCTTACCCCCAACCCCCCCACGCCTTCCTCCACTGAGCACATGCCTCTGAGTAGAGAAAGGCCAAACCTGCATTGTCCTCTGCGTCGCGTCGCTGCTGGCGGTAGTACGCACTGATGACCGCATGTGCGTCCTCTGATACCATGGGTGCGAACGACTGGCGCACATGGCGGATGTAGCTGGAGGGAAGGAAGGAAGGAAGGAAGGAGAGTACCAGACACTAGAGACACATGAGAGAGTGAGGGGAGCTGGCAGGGGGGAAAGGGGAGAAATGAGCAGAGTTTTGGGTTCGGAGACACCAGAGGGTGGATGTTTCATGCAGGAAAGAAGCAGAGGGTAGTTGTTGTGATGGAAAAAGAGAAGCGTGGCGACATGCAAGGGAATAGTGAGGTGGGTGGCAGGGGGAGCGGGAAGGGACGAGAAGCAGGACGGGATGAGGTGGGCGAAACAATGAAGCAGTTGGACACACCTGCGGAGCTTTTGTATCGACCAGAGGTCGGTGGGTGGAGTGGAGGAGACGATAGTGTGCTGTGATGGGGAGAGGCGGAAGAGAAAGACGGAGCATCCGGGCAAGACGGAGATGCAGTGTGATAAACAAGTGACAATGCAGTGCGAGGAAAGAAGAAAGGGAGATACGGGGAGAAAGAGGGAGTGAGGGCAGTGGTGCATGGCAATGGCAAGTGAGTGGACGAAAACTGAGTGATGCTGGTTCGCTTGCACTGTGTGCCATGCCTCGGCAAGAATGTGTTGAGCCACACGGTTGTCCCACGCGGCCTCGGAGGTGTCGGGCAGCACGAGCACGAGGTCAAAGCGGCTCAGCAGGGGGCTCGCTATCGCTGTGTTCGCCACCAGCGCTGGACGTGCAGGGAGGGGGGATCAGGAACACGGGGAGGCGGGGATGAATGCCCAGCCGGTGGACGAAAGATGTTGACCAGGAGAGTGGGTGGGGGTGCTGAGTGAACGCTAGAGGGTAAGGGGGAGGTGCAGGGTGTTGTTGTTTTGGGATGCGGTGGGGATGGGTGGGGTGCAAGTGTGAAGAGGGGGCTTACAGGTGTCAGGGTCGTATGTGCCCTTGGGATTTGTGACAGCAAAGACACTGCAGCGGGACGGTAGAGTGGTGACTATGCCAGCCTGTGAGTTGCGCATGGGAGAGGAGAGGTGGGGTGGGACCGTGGGGTGGAGGTTTGGCGTGGAATAGGAAGGGCGAGAAGAGACCAAGCACCTATCCTATGGTCATGCACTACAGGTGCACAAGTATGAGTGTGAGCGCGCATGAGAAACGGACGGAGTGAGAGGAGAAGCGGCGGACCTTAGCGATGCTTATTGTCTGCTGCTCCATGGCTTCATGCACGGCTGCCTGGTCGTCCTTCTGAATGCTGCACCACACACACGCATGCATGCATGCACATGCACACAAAGATGCACACACACATGCACGCACACATGCAGAGGAGCAAAATGCATGGCGAAGGCGATAGTGGCCAATGGTGGTGATGGTGGCTGGCAACATGGGAGCAAAGGCGATAGGTGTCAAGTGTAGAAGTGGGGAGGGCGCTGGTGGGAAAGCGTGCGTGCGAGCGAGCAAGAGTATGACCTGCTAAATTCATCGATGCAGCAGAGCCCCCCATCAGCCAGAACAAGAGCCCCTGGCTCCAGCATCCACTGACCTACACACCACGAGGTGAAAGGGAAGGGCAGCGGTGGAGCAGGAAAGGGGGGTGGGTGAAGGGGGGGAGGGGGAGAGGAGGATTGGTCCTTGGTCCATTCCCAGCGTCCAAAGCCCCTCGCCCTCCACCCCTGCACGTCCTCACTGCCTCTCACCTGCGTCCTTGACGGCAGTGACGGTGAGGCCAGAGCTGTTTTTCTCTTAGGAGTTTCAAAAGTCGTCCCATCTCTACATAGCCCCCATTCCTGCCTCTCACCTGCGTCCTTGACGGCAGTGACGGTGAGGCCAGCGGAGCTGCTTCCCAGCCCGGTGGTGAGCACGGAGCGATGGCACAGCCTCGATGCGTACTTGAGGAACTGAGACTTGCCCGTGCCTGCCATGGGGGAGAAGTGGCGAAAGAGAGAGGAGGATGGGGGGGGAGGAGGAGGGAAGGGGAGGAGGAGGGAAGGGGAGGAGGAGGGAAAGGGAGGATATCAAGGACATGGCGTGAGGGAGCAGCAGGGAAGCGGGGAGGAACTGTTGGAGTTACGGAACCACAGCATTGGAACGCATCATCTCATTTCACTCATATTCCATCTCAGGCACACGGGTCCCTGGGTCGTGATCTAGAACGCCGTACCTGGGTCGCCAACGAGCAGCAGGTGCATCTCCCCTCGCACGCGGGTGCCTGAGGGATCCGTGTGCGGCACTCCTCCTATCAGCATCAACGCTACTGAGGGAAGTGGGCACGAAGGGAGCGTGAGGGGCGGGTGAGGGAACTGAAGGGGTATGGTACGGTGAGCACTGGAGCATTTAGCTCAGAGTCAGGGCTAAACGACGGGGGTGGGGGGGGGGGAGGGGGGACGAGGGTGATAGAGGGATGAAGGGGAGGCGAACTTGTGTTCCCCACCTGCGAGCTTGACGGCAGCAAGGCCGTACACTTGGGGGCAGATGCTGCGCAGGATAATGTCCCGACCTGGCAGAGACGCACACATGGACACGAGGGTGAGGGGCTCGGGTAGTGAAGGGAGCAAATGGAGATGCGTTTGGGATGGCCCAGGCATTCCCACCTATGTGCATCCACACCATGCACAGACCCATCTAGCACACACACATACACCCCTCCTAAACCCACCCCCACCGCCCCTCCCTCCCCCCCTCCCGTCCCCCCCAAACCCCAGACAAGCGTGTCACGAACCTGCGAGGGGATTGCTGGCATGAGCACACCAGAAATCCTCAAACTCCTCCTCGTCCTCCTCGCCCTGCTCCTCCAACTCCTGTGCACTGCTCCTGCTGCATGTGTGACAGGGGAGCATAACACAGATGGTGCATACTTTGTGCCACCATCCATGCCATGCCGTGGCCGTGTGGCAGCGCCGTCAGATCAGCAGCACACACTAATAGGTGCGCATTTGGCAGCATCCGGCTCAGTTGGAAGCCGACCAGAAATATGCTTTACAGTTTTAAATCACAATAAAGATACTCCAACCAAGAACAAGTCTTTCTTACCAGATGTTGTTGGCGCACAGGATGGGCTCCAGCAGGCAACGAGCACCAGGAGAGACAGAGCGCCAGCGACAAGCCATCACCCCCACCACCACCACATCCTCTTTGTTGCACGAAGGGGGTGTCAAAGAGAAGGAACGAGCAGAGGATGGCACACAGTGATGAATTCCGCTTAAGAAAAGGTAAGCCGGAGCGGGATAGAACAAGAGAGCTCAGCGTGTGGCAAACAGCTTACAGCCAACAGCGCACACAAGACACAGAACAGCACATTCACAGAACGTGCTTGCAAGGAGGAGCGCCTCACCGCCAGGCAGCACAGTGTCAACGAGGTCTCTTGACAGCACGACACGCACGGAGCGCGGCAGGCGGCCGGCAGGCAGGTCGTGCACGTGCTCCTGTAGCTTCAGCTCCTGGAAGTCCATGCACGCACCACGCCCCACACCACCACCACCACCACCACCACCACCACCACTGCTGCTGCTGTTGCTGCGCTGACCGTCGGCTGGGACAAACACCCGCCCCTTGCACCGCTTGCGCCGCTGCACCAGCACGGGGTTGACGGGAAAGGGATAGGAGGGGGGGGTATAAGTATGTCAAATCCCCTTCAAGCAGTGAACTATTTTGACCTCCTGACCATCTGTGGATTCATTACTCAAAGGCATTGGGCCTACCTTACTGTCGGCATAAGGACAGGCAGACGGCACCTCCACTGCATACCCCTCCTCTGGTTCAGGCGAGCATGTGAACCTGAAGACCAAGGAAGGGCGGCAAGGGCAAATGTCCTAGGGTAACAGCAAGGGAACAGGAGCAAAAAGCAATGGGGAGGATATTTAGATGGGAAAGAGTTTGTGCTCGTGCATGTGTCAGGCTGTGACAGGGAGGTGCGGAGTCAAAGGCTCGTGGAGTGATTCCATATTACAATACATCTGCCTTACGTTCTCTTGCATGTGGTGCAGGTGAATGCTCGCAGCCCTTCCAGCATCTGCACGGTGCCTGTGCGCACAACTGTGCCGGTAACTGTCAGCAGCTGCCCCTCGTGCCTCACCCGCAGAGCCCCTATGCCTGGGGACGCCTCTCCGCAAGCAAACGCGGATCCCAGCGTGTTGATGCGCACACATGCGTTCACTGCGTACTGGAGATGCTGACGAGCTCTTTTCCCTCCGCTTCTACCTCCTGCTCCTTGCACTGCTGCACCCGCTGCTGCTGCACCCGCCACAGCAGCTTCCTCCTCTTCCTGCTCAGCCTGCTTGGCCCATAGCTCCTCCTGAAATGGACATCGAACATGCAGAACCCCACGCAGGGCGGAGGAGGATAAAGCATGAGAAAGACGACTTGGAGTCACCACGAATGTCCTGGTGGGGAGGCATGACGGGACCAGGAGGAGGGCGACAGTCATTTTTCCCTACGGTCAGCATGGTCAGCAATACTACCAACCATGGCTCGAGCAAGCGCGAGGTCAAACAGGGGTAGCATGCGCCTGGCGTTGCCATGCAGCTCCAACGCCAGCGAAGGGTTGAAATTTAGTAACTCCGCTGCCCTGTACAGGGACCACACGGGAAAGGTGAGCAGCAACAATGGGAATGAAAAAGACATGCTATGGATAGCAAAACAACGAGGGGATTTTCGTTAAAAAATGGAGGGAAAAGCAGGGCATTTAGGCAGGATTGTGCATTAGTCGTTCGACTTACTCGACGACGAGAGCGAAGGGACGGCCAGAGGGTACGCGAGGGAGATCGCGAGTGTGTGCGACCACGACGAACTCGTGAAAAGCCTCCTCGTAATCGTCGTCCGACAGCCCTTGCCAGCTACGGATGGCGACTGAACAAGCTGCGTTCGCATCGCGATTTCCGGTATGGGGATTTCCTCCCTGAGGGACGGCCATGATGCGCACTCTCTCAACGGTCACCTGAGACGCATAGGTTCGTCCATTGTGGGGTCCGTATCGTTCAGTGGCTCAAGCTAGGAGCGGCGACGCAGAGCTGTATTTCTACGGCAGAGGCGTTGCGGGTGGTGTGGGAACGATGAAATCATGGCCGGAGAGCAGTGATGCTGCTTTCATCAGAGGTTGCATGCTGTTAGCAGAAGGTCTGAGGCTAACTGGTACGGCGGGACGTACACAGGAGAGAAGGCTCTACTTCTAGAGGGATCTCTCGCTCAGCAAGAGAGACTGCCAGAAAATAACTTCGGGAATGTCGAGCATTTGCAACATGAGCTGGGTATTGTGCAAGTTTCTGTTCCCGCCAGAACTCTCGCCAGAATTCTCGCCAGAGCTGGGTATTACCCCAAGGGCGGGTTGAAACTCCTAAATGTGATATTTCTCTTGTGAACACTATTAGGAACACTCAGATCATATGCACTGCTTGTACTTGTGTAGATTTCTCACAATGAAAGCCAATCATAAGAGCTTATTTGTAAGAGCGTCTATTGTACATAATCACACAGCATTTTCCTAATCTATCCTCAAGGCATGCATGAGTTCACTAGTAGTTGCTCGTGCTGCAGGGTCGACAACGAGCAGTCGTTGCACAAGCTTCATTGCTTTAGGCGAGACCCCTTCCCACCACAACTCAGAATAGTCCACATGTCCCCTCCGGATTCTTCTCCACAACAAGGACGTGGAGTCAGCGACAAACGGAAGACGACCGGTTAGTAGCACATGAAGGATGACGCCGATGCTCCACATGTCCGACTGCTTGCTGCACGCCGCAGTTCCTCCTCTTATCACCTCCGGGGCCTGGAAGTACATACTGCGCAAGCTTGTTGCCTCTCTGTAGCACCCCACTTTCCTGAAGCCCATCAGGCTGCTGCTAGGCTGGGCCTGGTCAAGGCAGAGCGCCGAGCCGAAGTCACACAGCTTCACCAAGGGGGCTAGTTTGCCTAGCCACAGGCCTGTAATGCATCCCGGGTCACTAGATGCTCCAGATTGTGATACCAGGACGTTCTCCAGCTTGATGTCGCAGTGCACGACGCCGCAAGCATGGCACGAATGCACAGCTGACAGCAGCTGCTGGAAGATACCAAGAGCAACAGCCTCAGGCAGAGCTTTCAGGTTCTCCGTGACCTCCTCGTCCTCCATCACATCATCGTACTCATCACTCAGACTGATGGCGTCGGGGAAAAGGTCCCGTCTTTCCATTCCCTTCCGGGAATAGTTTGTCCCTCCAGTAACGGCAGCGGAGCCTTCTGAGGCGTATCGGCGAAGAGCCGCATGAAGCTCCCCGCCTGAGCAGAGCTCGAGGAGCAAGTGCAAGGAATGCGCGTCGTCGCACACGCCATACAGCTGCACAATGTTGGGATGGCCTCTCAGTCTCAGCAGGGCCGCCACCTCCGTGTGCCATTTCCATACGCCGCTCACGCCTTCCGCCTGCCGCCGCATCACGCAGCGGCTCCGATTCAACCACCCGCTGCTGCATCGCAGGGCCTTGCTCTTGGCCAGGCTCTTGCACGCAAACTCCACTCCGGATTTCATGTCCCAGCACCGCCGCACGACCCCGTAGTTCCCCACGCCCAGCACTTCTCGCACGGCGTACCGCTTGTAGAAGCCGCCGTCCATCATCGCCACAGGGAGAGGGGACACTAAAGCGCGGCCGAGCATCATTTCGTGCACGGACCCTGAACCCCGGGGGTTGCCGTCGACGCTGACAGCTCCGGCCGCTGTTTCCGCGATTATGATTGCACGAATCTTGCGAGAAGGCGTCAAATCTGAGTCGTCATTTCCGCACTGGACGATTCGACCGTCGCTGCAGAAGCGGAGAGATGTCACGCTGGCAGCACGGGAGATTTCAAAGCCGACGTCAGCACTACTTTCACACTGGCCAGCAGCAGTCGTCGCTCCGTCCAGCGTAGTAACGCCGGCCATTCCGCGAGGCAGCATAGCATGCTCGGGCGTAATCATCTCCGGCCATGTCACGGAAAAGGGGTCGTCAAACGATGGCCAATCAAATACATCCGCTACTACCTCCGCGCGCGGGCTATCGCATGTGGTAGCCTCAAAACAAAAGACTCGCATCGTCTCGATAGGAACCAGCCGGTTGGAATGCAAGTGATAATCGCATGCTCTCGAGTGAAACAAGGCGGATATAATAGGAACGAAAGTTGGCGGTGGGGTAAGTCAAATTTGGGACGCTTCCGCGAAGCAAAGCGGCCGCGGCCAAGCGAGGCGTGGGGCAACAAAAGCTGTCCGCTCAGCGTACAGCAGGCTGAAACGGCAGTGCGAGCTGTTTGACAGTTTTGAAGCCAGGAACAAACGGAAAGCAGTGTGGCGCAACAGCTCATCAAATACTGATTCGGTGGAGATGGTTGGTTACTTGACGAATATTTCGGAGAGCTTGAAGTGGTTGGACAGGAAACCGGGCACCACAGAGGAAACCGGGAGGTCTGTTGGAATCAAGCGTCTAGCATCCACTGGAGGTTGGGATTCCAAGTCAAGCAAAATACTGCACTGCAGACCGCGTTCAAAAGTGCCCCCTTTTCAATATCCGTACCCGGTGTCGTGCCAGATCCCTGAAGTTGTACTCCCCTGTCATCCCACCGGCATGTATTATTTGTCTGGTGATATGTGTGTACGCAATCGTGATCTCTTTGGCTCGTGAAGTCAGGGGGTCAAGATTCCTGAATCTCTCCGCGTCATCATTTTGAGCGCTCCCTCAGAGGGCAATGCGTTTAAGGCATGGACGAGGCTAACGCGATTCGAAGCTTCGCTGGTGAGTGCGATGGGAACTGTCAACATGTCGGACCCTCATTGGCCTACGCCCACACTACACATCACCTGGAATGGTACAATGTACAGAGCACAGCACTGAAGCTGTAGATGGGGAAACTTGGCTCACTGCAGTGTCAAGCCGAATGAACCTCCGAAAGAGAATCCCCGAAGCACAGAAAAGGGAGAATTCAACTTTGAAACGTAGATCGAGGAACCCACTAACGGGGAAAGCATCCTTTACAACCCCGAGGGATAGAGGTACAGTACAGTATACTGTAATTCAGTTTGGTCCGCCAAATCGGTGCTGTAGCGATTTGCTGGGCACAAGCTAAGAACTTGGACAGCTCTCATTGTCCACGTGTCCAACCAGACGCCACTCTATGCGGCAGCCATGCTGGCACACGCCGGTTTTTTCCGGTTACGAGTCGATGGAAGGCAGTTTTGAAACAACAGTTCATAGCTTGCGTCAGCTCCAGTTACTAAACGACAGTTCAGAAGCTTCCTTTGATCGCACTGTACGTATGTCCCTGCTGAAGATGACAAGTGCACCATATGGGCGACTCTCTGGAAAACCCTGATTCACTGGGCGAATTCCAGGGGCAGCCCTAAGCAAAATAGAGCAGCCACCATGAACGAACATTGTTTGTGCCCTAGACCGTCAGGCAGAGCCCGCGATGGCCAAGAAGTTCAGCAACATTCTCGTCTCGGGCTCAAGGCGGAAGTAACGTTTTTCAAGAATGTCACATCCCGACAACGTTGCTGTACAACAGCTGTTGTTGAACTGACCACCACGCCCTCCAGTCCAGACGGCATGCAGTGGTTCCTGCCACCTCACCTCACCAGCCCTCACCCTCACCTGACCAGCCCTCACCCTCACCTCACCTGCATCAGGTACACATGTTCTAGAGAAAAAACTTACTTTTTTACATGCGGTGACTGTAAGGAAAATCCATATTCCTTATCAAGCCTTGCTAACATCGGGTGCAGCCCTGGCTTTCGGAAAGACCAGGCTCGGCCCGACAATTCAGATTTGAACTATGTTCGAGAACCCAAGCCTAATTGCGGCATCGCATCCGACACTTCCGAGTCCCGAGGCGCCCCGAATCACGTCGCGTCAATTTTGTGGCCTTCCTCGAGGCTCTCTTGCTAGGTTAGCTATGCTTGTATTTAGCCCTGTGCTTCATTTGTACTCGACACACTTTAATCACAACCTTAGTATTGCATTACTCGACTCCTATCCGGAGATTATCATAACAGCTGGTATCAGAGCTACGTTACTGAACATTTAGGCTTCCGTAATGAGGTAGTTTTTAGAGGGACCTCGCACGTTACGAGACAGGAGCTGTCCAGTGGTCGTGCAGGACCTTCTACAGTTCCGCCGACTTTGTCGTGTGCGCTTCACGTTTCTAATATTACAGGCGCCCGTAGTGTCTTCAGTGACGTTAGCTAGTTGGGGTAATTCATAGTCAATAGCCCTCCTCGCCGTAGTACTAGAAATATGACTCCCGAGCAAATAGCTGAGTTGTAAGAGGCAGTAGCAAGCGCATCCGTAGTGACGACGAAGGTTGGCGAAATGATGGCGAAGATGGAGGACATGGCCATCGAGCTCGCTGCGCTGAAAGAGGAGAATGTGCGCCTTCGCCAGACGCGTAGTGCGACGCGTCAGGAGTCGCCTGTTACCGTGGACGAAGATCGTGTGAGCGCGCATCAACCGCAGGCGACGTCAGCGACAGGTGACGACAATTCGAGCGAGCGACGGGCAGTTGTAAAGATAAAACCGGCCATGCCCCCGCCATTCAACCCCCTGAAGAAACACACCACGCTGAGTGGGTGGCTGTTCGCCAAGGAACTGTTCTTCAATGCCGTCGACGTCAACGACGATGAGACACGCGTCAAATTAGCGGTGTCTTTATTACACAGACCTGCATTAATTTGGTGACGACAGTACGTAACGTCACGAGGGACTCCGGCAGACCGGCAACAGGCGATGGACGGGGAGCGACGATTGGCTTCAACTCCTAAAGGATCTTTGTTTGGTGTGGCCGCGATCCTTACCTTGCAGCAGTGAGGTGTACTGCTTCGCTGGTACTTCGAGCATGTATCCGCATACGAAAACACTCGTGTGAAGCTGCACGGATGGCGTCAACTACAGTAGGTTCTGTGCTGGAGTACACGTAATCTTTCTTCGCCATTTGCGTCGAAAACAACGATCTACACGGGACGAAGAAGACAAGTCGTTACATCATAGGGCTGAAACCAGAGGTCAGCGCGAAATTTGCATGCGCCGCCCGACGACGTTCCTGGAGGTGCAGCAGGTCGCAGAGGCATGGACGAGAACAATGTACGGCCGAGGACGAATTTTCGGGAGGGAAGCCGTTTGCGAGGGCAGAATAGTTACTCACCCATCAACGACGTGGCAGCACCGTCAGAAATGTGGCCAGTCGGGGCACGTGATGCGGGACTGTCCGGAGTTGCAGAAATCGGGAGCTAACAATGGAAGGAAGCCGAGAAATGGACATCATCAGTAGCAGTCGGGCCCCCTACTGACGAGGCTTCGTTATTCGAAGATCACCACTCCCTCACCCAGTCGTAGTACCGATCTATGTAATCGACCACACCCGGTTAAAGGGGAGTGAACCTGTTGGCTGCCCTGTGCTGGTGGAAGGCCACGTTGGCAACACCGTATTAAAAATATTTGTGGACGGTGGAGCATTACACAGTCTGTTCGATGTGACAATAGCAAAGAAACTGCAAGTGCAAATGGAGAGCTGCATGCCCGAGATTGACGCGAGGTTGGTCGACGGCACGCCACTTGCAATACGGGAGCAGGTGAAACACGTTCGCATTGATTGCGACAGCCAAGTCAGATTCGTCATGAAGATGTTGGCGACAACGTTGGACGGCTGCGATGTGCTCCTGGCGTGCGTGGCTTCGCACGTAGAATCCAAGCATCGATTGGAGGAATAGCGATATTCGTTTGAAGTGGGGTGGCGAGTGGCGACAACTGCCGAAGTGGAAACCACGCGACCATCAATCGACACAGGTGAACAACGTGACTATTAAGCGTGTAATGACACATGGCGTAGACGTCTACGTTATCCGATGGATCGCATTAACGGAGGTGGCTGAACAGACCAACCTGGAGAAGATGTGTGCTGCTATACCTAAGGACCTAGCGAAGATCATGAGCAAGTACAAGAAGATTTTTCCTGATGACCTGCCGTCTGGCCTGCCACCCCAACGACCATACGATCACAAAATTGAGCTAGAACGTGGCGCGCAAGTGACCGTCCGATCGCAATGGAGGCTGAGTCAACCGGAGCTGATGGAGCTGCGTACGCAACTGGATTATCTGCTGGAGAAAAAAATTATTCTTTTCACCCCGAAGAAAGACGGAGGCCTATGGATGTGTACTGATTATCAAGCGCTCAACAACATCACCAACAAGTCCCGTTACCCGATTCCGCGAGCCGACGGTCTCATCGACCAACTTCGCGGGGGCAGGATTTTTCCAAGATTGATCTACGATGAGGTTACCACCAGATTCGTCTCGCAGAAGCTGATATTCCGAAGACTGCTTTTCGAAACCCGTTACCAAAGTTACAAGTATACAGTGATGCCGTTTGGGCTGACGAACGCACCCTCAATTTTTCAATTAACTATGAACAAAGTCTTCCGCTTGTTATTGGACAAGTGCGGCATCGTCTACCTGGATGACATTCTGGTGTACCGCACCTTGCGGGAACAACATTTGACGGACCTGGAAGCGGTTTTTACCCTGTGCGATCAACACCGACTCATCACCAAAGGCTCTATGTGCAAGTTTTTAAAAGAAGAGTTGGAATTCATGGGCCACGTCGTCTCAACCGAAGGCGTTAAAATTGACCCGAAAAAGATCGACACTATTCACAACTGGGAACCGCCTACGAACGTCTAGGAGTTGCAGAGTTTTCTTGGGTTCTTCAACTATGTGCGCCGCTTTATACCTTAAATGGCGGAGTCAACAGCCCCGCTAACGGACTTGTTGCAGAAGGGGGTTTTTTATGAATGGGGGGAGAGGCAGCAAGCTACGTTTGATCAATTGAAAACTTTCCTCATGACACCACCCGTTCTTCATATCGCCGACCCCGACCGCCCATACGAAGTGGTTACGGACGCCAGCGACATCGCCGTTAGCGCGGTACTATTACAGGACTTTGGCGAGCTTCTGCCGCCGTGCTACGGCACTTCTCATTCTCTGGGTATTGATACTTCTCTCTTCGCTCCATTGCGTCAGCCCCATCCTCCTCTCCCTCATCCCAAGCCTCCACTCCTCCTTCCCCTCGCCGTCCTCCTCCCCCTCACCCTCCTCCTCCCCTTCGCCCTCCTCCTCCCCCTTGCCCTCCAACTGCCCGTTGCGCTCCTCCCCCCCTCTCCCTTCTCCTCCCTATTTCCCTCCTCCTTATCCTCCTCTCCCTCCTCCTGCTCCTCTGCCTCCCTGTCACAAGTCCAGGATTTAGCATAAGCTAATCAAGAAATGAATCAAGAATTGAATGAATACAAGCAAAGCCACAATCCTATTTATACCTACGAGAACTCTAGGGAAGGGTAACTAGGACCTTCTAAGAGAGTTCTAGAAATGAGTGGAACAGTCCGTAGGGAAACCACCTAGAAGCACGGTGGGGATTTTAGAGATACGGTGACAGTGACGGAACACTCCACGCAATAGAAAACGTGTCACGCAAGGAAAGTCAGAAGCACTCCGTAATAGATATGATATATTGTATATGAAATATATCATTGTGCAGGGAAGAGTGTAGGGATTTCCAGAAAAGGAAAAGCACACAATATAATACACAATAAATAGCAAATGGCAAATGGTTGGGATCAAGGATTCGGCAAGCCTCATCCTCTCACACTTCCCCCCCTCAAAACTGGGTATACACTGAAAGCACCTAGTTTTTCAGCAAACACGGAGGGCTGTGAGGCTCAAAGTAGTCGGAGAAAATCAAGCCAACAATGTTGTGCTTGAATAGCAGTTCCTCTGTACTTTATTCCACACACTCGTGAGCCTGTACGAGTGCAGGTAGTAGGTATCCCACGATGAAGTATTGGGACATGTGACGCTCCAACTCATGTTGCAGAGTAGCGTAGCAAATGGTGATAAGTCTGTGCCTGAGTTGCAGTCAATAGAATTCAGCTGCAGTGTAGCATGCTGTAGCGATGATAACTGCTCCATGTGGTCAAGAAACCACCAAGCGTGCGAGGTTGACGTAACATTCGTGTACCGGTCCGTATACCGTAGTAACGCTGTAACTACTGCGTGCCGTTGCAATAAGAGTTGTTGCCAAGTGATTGTAATAGGACGATGTCACCATGCTCATCAGTGGAGCATCAATCCAAGGTACTGTTCAAGGAGATATGGAGATTTCTACGCTCAACCCATTTGATTGCTCTTCCATTTCCAGTAGGTTGTTGGTTATGATGTTGGTGACTCTAGCATGCCTCATACATGTCCAGTTTAGCATGGATTCCATCAATTGGCCTCGTTGTCTGGATGCACGTAGAGGTGTAGGTCCACTGGGTCGGCAAGTGTCCTCTATAGTAACAGCTTCGATGACATTGATGTCGGTTCAGCTACTCAGCATCAATATTGAATCTCCTCCGGTTCTGCTTGTAGGGGTGCAATTGGATTAACGCAGATTCCTCTATTCATAGTGGCCTCGGTGCTCCAGATCACGCCTACCAGCTTCAGTGCAGGTGATGCTAGTGATGGATTGGTTGGTGACGCATGTTTTATGACACCGTTGAAAGTCGTTGGGCCATGAGAACTCGAAGATAATCCTAGTCCTCCCATCCTCATAGTAATGTCTTTTTCAGAGCTCCTGAGGGCATGTAGCATAACTACGTAGGTCCAGGGCATAGTGGTATCTCCATCGCACTAGTTGGAAATCATAGATGTAGTGCAAGGCCGGGTCTTGCAATCATACTGGAAGAAAATTCAGTGTCATCTTCCTTGTTAAGAAGAATATTCATCAGAGTTGGGTATTGCTGTATTGTTTGCTGCGACGGCGGTGGCGGCGGTAAATACTCGCGGCGGCGGCTGCTGTAGATGATGCAATTGACTTGTAACAGCTCGAAGAAGAATCCATCCGCTTCCTCTTCTGAGTAGAGTCTTTCTGATGGGTGTAACAGTTGTAATTACCAGGGAACACGCGCGTCTTGATGCACATGTGTTACTCCATTGCTGGGCGTTCTCCTGCATTGTCGAAGTTACGTCGAGGCTTGTAACACTTTGGATTCTGGTAGAATCGCCTCCAATACATGTACCGTAGGGTCGCACGTGTGCGAATGATTGCCAGATTCGAGGTCATGACTCCTCGGTCTGTCAACCCTCGTGCCTTTGTGTGATGACATAGACACCTGGAATCGCAGTCACAAGATTGGGATGTCGTCTCTTGAGGTTGATGTCAAACTGCTCCAGCCAAACACTGCGGACGGTTGAGATTCGTAGTGAAGATGAATCTATCAGCTACTATTATGAAGTAGTGTCTCTTCGTCCCTGACGAGACGTAATAACTGCGTCGTAGTTGCACGCAAAATCTGCTCCTTCGCATCAACTTGTTTGACGAGAAAACTGGTACTTCTCTGCAATCCGTAGTATGCCTATTTGTTGAACTGGATGTCGTTGTAAAATAATATCTGCATACCGGTTTTGTCATCGGAGATGTTCGGCTGCATTGTTGGTGTACCACCAAAATCTGCTTCTTTGATGAGGTACAAAATTCTGCTTCAAAGGAAGATTCGGATCCCGTTGAAGGAAAGTTGAAGATTCTGCGACTTTTAGAGTAGCATGTAATTGCTGTGTCGTCAAGCACAGATTTTTACTCCCAGACGTTGTTCTCCTATCAAGAAGTCTCGAGGTCCATTTGTGCCATCGATTCAGCGGCGATCTGACGATCTACGTGCTGCAACAGCATTTCTGCCAGTCGATGTTACCAAGTAGGTGTCTTTTTCTGAAGATTCTGACAGTCAAGAAGTTCGGTCGCCTAAATTCCAAACGTGACAAGGAGATTCGAACTTAGGGAGCTGGAAAATTTGGAAGTTCAGTCGTCGATGTTGATTTTAGCGTATATCTGCTTCTCATCGTCAACTTTTTGTACTGAAGAACTTCGCGCTCCATGCGATCTGCTGGTTCAATGTTGATCCGACGGTCCAAACTCCAAGTTATGGAGGCTCGTTCAGCTGCGTCGAATGTAGGGGTCAGTTGGTTTTCTGCGGCAATTCGTAGTCGTCGAGTTTTGTTGTTGAATGATCGAACGCGCGAGAACAATTCGCTGCTTTCGAGGTACCGTTTCCATACAGGCTGAAACTCGAACTCCTTCAGCTCAGGTTCGTTTCGTGTCGGAAGATCTGAAGCATCGAAGTCGAATCGGATGGCTGTCGCAAATCGTCGCTGGTGCAACTCCAAGATTCGTGGCGAAGTTGGGAAATTTGTGGGAAACGCCGCAGGGTAAGTTTCAACCATATTCCGTCGATCGCTTCAGGAGGCAGAAAATACTCCAGATTCTAATGCATGTACTTTGGGGACGTCCTCTCATTGGCGAGGGGCGCTGTTGTATGCCCCCCCGAAAAATCAGCTACGTCGATGTGGAAAACCGAACGGTTGGCGATGCTGCTCGCCATCGATGGGGACCCTAGGAGCATCTGCTCGAGATTCGTCGGAACTTCGTAAGAAAAAACCGATTTTACTTGCGCAATTGAAAAGTTTGAGTCCATCCTCGGCGTGCTCCTAGAGGCCCAGCGGGAAGCGTTGATCGGAAACATTGTGCTCTGATTTCCGAGTGTCATAGGTTCAGGATTTAGCAGAAGCTTGAATCATACTAATCAAGAATTGAGTCAAGAATTGACTGAAAACAAGCAAAGACACAATCATATTTACACCTACGAGAACTCTAGGAAAGGGTAACTAGGACCTTCTAAGCGACGTCTATAAATGAGTGGAACCGTCTGTAGGAACACGACCTAGAAGCACGGTAGGGATTCTAAAGATATGGTGACGGTGACGGAACAATCCACTCAATAGGAAACGTGACACCCAAGGAAAGTCCGAAATACTCCGTAACACATATAATATATATGAAATATATCAATGAGTAGGGAAGAGTGTAGGGATTTCTAGAAAAGGAAAAACACACAAAATAACGCACAATAAATAGCATATGGCAAATGGTTGTGTTAAAAATTTCGGCGAGCCTCATCCTCTCACACTCCCGCTCTTCCACAAAACCCGCATTGTCTCTATTCGTCCCTTGCAGGGACATGCCATCAGATACATTAAGAGCTGGCTCCCCGCGCATGTGTCGAAGGACCAAGTAGTTGTCAGTTCCATCCGTGGAGCTTAAAATGCTGCATGTCTTGAATGCGCATACGACGATATGGTCTTGGACATCATCCCATGCTGGGTCAACCCATTTCAGAACCACGTGGTGGGGCGGGTGGCGCAGGTTTCCTGGAGGGTGCGGGGCGTACAGAGAGCGGTGGTCGGGGTATTAGAGCCGGCATGGTGAGGCATGCATTGTATGTGGAGGTTAATACAGAAATGCGGGCGTACCTTTGGCCGTGCACATGTTGATGCCGTGCTTTGCAAACCACTTTGCATATCGCGCCCTCACATATGCTTTGAAACACCTGTTGATAGACACATCAAGGGGTTGAATCAATGGCGTGCACCCCGCTGGAATGATGGCGGGGACAATGGAATGCGTCCTGTAGGCATGCTTCATCTCGTGGTGAGGTGCCCGTGGTATGAGTCCAAGACAAGCATGGCTCGGCGCGCCGGCACCCCACGCTTGGGGTTGAGGAAAGGGAGAACCACGTTTTCGAGCCACTTCTTCACGGTTGCCTCATCCATCCAGCCGTTCTCCTGGTCCTGCACCTCAACCCCTACAAACCACAGTGACACATCGGAGGCATGTGAGTTCTGGCGGTTCAGTCCATGCACGAGTGGATTCGGGTATACAGTATATGCGATGAGGGTCTTGCGGAGGGGCAATCATGTCTGAAGGAGTCTTACATAGGCTTACGTGAGGGGCAATTACACTTGGGTATGGTCTTGCGCTTGAAACCATACCCATGGCCGAAGTTTGTCGCCACTGGCCATGCATGCCAGCATCACAGTTAGGCGTTGCTTCTCATATCCAGTGGTCTAGACCAGCACTGAGCGGGATCCCTTTTACTCCAACGTCTGCCTCGCCGACATCTCTAAAAAAGTGGAGTTTGATCGGCGTTGATGATGCTGCGTAAATCCATCTTGTGGTGGGCACGGTTGATGCGAACGAACTTCCAAAACCCCTCGCAGTCTGCAGCACATTCTGAGGTAGGGGAGCGGAGAGGGCAAGGGGGAAGAGGGGGGGGGGAGGGGGGGATGGAAGCGGGAGAGAGGATGCAGCGGATGAATTGACAAATTACAGATAAAGATAACACGTGCGACGGATGCATAGAGCAGGAAGGGGACATCACGCTAAGGCAGCCGCATGATTGGGCACGAGAAGCTTACCTGGTGAAAGCTTCTGCCCAACCTTTGTACGGCAGTGCAGCGTGAACCCCCACCGCTTACAACATTGTTGGCTCCAGTGGTTCGATTCCTGCCATTCGGTCTTCGGATCGCACCGACGCATGAACTTTCGGCTCCACTCCTGAATGTCGTGGACACTAACCGCAAGGCCCTTACTCGGCTGCTCGCAGATGTGCTTTGCGATCGCCTCCTACATCTCAGGGTGATGGGCATGCCATCCAGCACCATGCAGCCGCTTCCTACACCTTGCCGCCCCCTTGTTGTTCCCTCTTCTCTCCTCCTCCACCCAGCGGCGTATCGAACACTGGCCGACTCTCGCTTCAAGCGCCATCTGGTTGAGCAAGATCAAATCGTGATACCGTTTGGCCCACCGCGCCTTCTCGCCGAGCGTGAAGCTGTGCCACTGCTTCTTGTTGTCTTTACTGCGCGGTGATGAGGGTAGCACATCGGGATTCTTCTTCTTGGGATCTCTTGGCTCCTTGCCCTCCGGGACGATGGGAAATGGGCCGGCCGCTTCCATGTACGCATCGTCAGAGTTCTCTTCTACGGCGTCGTCGACTGGATGCCTGCTGATTTGCTTGGCTGTCTTGCGTGAGTCGTTGGCAGCGGGTCCCTTCCGTTTTCCAATCTCCTTCTCTTCTGAGGACTTTGCTTTCCCCTTATCCTCCCTCGTTGGCTGTCCACACTTCACTAGAACTTGTCGGATCCATTTCGTGCGCTTCGTTCCTACGCGTTCTTCGTCGCTCGACTCCACTTGCCGCCGCTTGCACCCGTGCACCTCGAGGAATACTCGGCGTTTCTGTATCGGCATGTCCTCATCGAACATGCCACCTGCCTCCCTCGTCGAGTCGTCATTGAAGGCCTCTTGCTCGATACCGTCCATGTCGTTTCGGCACCGTTTCAAAGTCTGCTTCACTGGCCAACCCCGACATCGCGCTACTTTCGCAGCTACTGCACCTCGTCCGCATCGTCGTCGTCACGGTCGCTGGTGTCGTCAGCCACGTCATCAGCTGCGTCATCAGTCCGTGTCGTCCCTATCTTCATCGCTCAGCCCATTGCCCACATTTTCGCCCTCCCCGCATGCGCTCTCATCATTTGCATCGTCGCCTTCCTTGCGCCCGTTGTCGACGCCCACATCGCCGCCTTCCTCGCCGCCTGCCTTGTCGCACGCGTGCCATTCCTTAACTTCCTCGTCAGAGCCGATGGGCATTGCCCACCAATTGCTCTCGATATCAGCGGCTTTACATGCCGAGTTATCAGCCTCGGCACCACCATCCTCCGCATCGTTGCTAGACGCAGTGAGGGGATGATCATGACGTGGAGGACGGCTTGTAGCGGCGTTTTGTACATGATCCAGACTACCGTTAATGGTGTCACCAGGTGAGTTCACCATGCCGAATATATTGACATACACACGTGGAGGAGTATTGCCTCCCGACTGGCACCGTCCGCCATGAGCCTCTCTCCATGGTGGACATTGCTTGCTACGCATCTTGCTAAGGCACTGACAGCAAGAGCTTGGCAGGCGGAGGGGCCGCTGGTCGACGGGGCCGAGGGGCCGCTAGGGGACGGGGCCGCGGGGCCACTGGTCGACGGGGCCAAGGGACCGCTAGGGGACGGGGCCACTAGGGAACGGGGCGGCGGGGCGGCTGGCTGACGGTGCTGAGGGGCCGCTAGGGGACGGGGCCGCGGGGCTGCTGGTCAACGGGGCCGAGGAGCCGCTAGGGGACGGGGCCACCAGGGAACGGTGCCGCGGGGCGGCTGGTCGACGGGGCCGAGGGGCCGCTAGGGGACGGGGCCGCGGGGCCGCTGGTCGACGGGGCCGAGGGGCCGCTAGGGGACGGGGCCACTATGGAACGGGGCCACGGGGCGGCTGGCTGACGGGGCCGAGGGGCCACTAGGGGACGGGGCCGCTGGTCGACGGGGCCGAGGGGCCGCTAGGGAACGGGGCCACTAGGGAACGGGGCCGCGGGGCAGCTGGTCGACGGGGCCGAGGGGCCGCTAGGGGCGGGGCCACAGGGCCGCTAGGGGACGAGGCCACGGGCCCGTTGGTCGACGGGGCCGAGGGGCCGCTAGAGGACTGGTCGCGGGGCCGCTAGGGGCGGACGCGGGGCCGGGTACGAGGCGGACGCGGGGCCGGCTAGGGGCGGACGCGGGGCAGGTTACGAGGCGGGCACGGGGCCGGCTACGGGGCGAACGTGGGGCCGGCTAGGGGCGGACGCGGGGCTGGCTACGGGGCGGACGCGGGGCTGGCTACGAGGCGGACACGGGGCCAGCGACGGGGCGAATGCGGGGCCGGCTAGGGGCGGACGTGGGGCCGGCGACAGGGCAAACGAGAGGCCGGCTAGGGGCGGACGCGGTGCCGGCGACGGGGCGGGCAAGTTAGGGGGAACGGGGCCGGCTGGGGGGAACGGGCGGCTAGGACCTAGGGCGGAAGCGCTTGTGGGCGAGAGGAACCTAATCTACTCATGATACCATGTTAGAATGGAAGAATAGTCTAGAAAGAGAGAGTACAAGGTAATATAACCTAGAAGCTGTACCCTCTAAGACACAAACCTATACAGTCTATACAAACATAACAATATATGTTTGACAGCAAGTTGGAACATGAAAATGCAAATGAGACTAGGTGGCAGGTCTGAAAGACCTGCCGATAGATGAAGGAGTTTGTCTCCTTTACAGCAAACTCATCTTCTAGTCGAATCACAATCTGTAATTTTGTATGACAAAAATTATCATGTTTGCATTGTAGAAATCACAACCCTCCATTTTTATTAACAAATTATATAGGGTATGCATTAGGTGCCGAGCCCTCTGACACTCCACATCCACATTTTCCTGCTTAAAGTGGCCCCATTACAGCAGCTGAACCCGAGCATTACACCCGCGCTGCATGTTTGAATCACCACAACAGTTCCTTTTATAAGACAAATTTCCATTTATAAGAAACACCCCCCCATAATTTTGTTACATTTATAAGCAAATTTCCAGTTTTTCACCTAGGTATATGATAAGACATTGGGGTCTTATATCCGGGCTTTTACAGTATGTGTTGGGCTGAGAAAAGCCCTTAGGATCTTTTGCAGAGACTAAGTCCCAGCTTGTAGAGACTTGAGACTTGGAGTAGTGCAGCGGAAGTTGAGACGGTTGAACCCTTGTACTAGTATGTGAGAACAAGTGATTGATTAAAGAAACAAGCATACAGCAATATATAGTAGATAAGAAAGCAGTTGTAGAATACAGTTACAGGAACGGTTTATCGAGTCGCACAGCGACTCGATTGCCGCTTCGGTTACCATCCGTGATGTTGTAACGGTCAGTCGCAACCTCCAGTTGCGACCTTTCGAGTCCTTTCGCATTCTTTGTCCGCCCCCTCGTGTAACCTCCGTTGACTCGCGTGCTCCCCTGTAGTCTTCCTCGAGTACAGTGTTACACTTCAGAAACGCTTAAGTCCTTGAGATATTTCCAACACTCCCCTTCGTTTCTGGAGTGCTGGAGTGTTCAGATCTGGTGGCGTTTGTTTGCCCGGTTAGGAGCATGCAGTAGTCGAATTTTGCTTTCGCCAATTTCTTCGTCAGATAATCTGCGGCCATTTCTGTCGTCGGGCAGTAACTGAGTTGAAGTCTCCCCTTCGCGATTTCATCCTTGACGAAGAAGTACCGCAGGGCGATGTGCTTGGTTCGATTGGCGAAGCCGTCCTTGTTCGCGATTTTGATCGCAGATTGGTTGTCGCAGAGGAGTGAGAAGGCGGGCAGGGTCGCGATCTTCGCTTCTTCGAGTAACTCTCGTAGGTAGAGTCCTTCCTTGGTCGCAGTACAAAGGGCGATATACTCTGCTTCAGCCGAGGATAGTGCGATTAACTCCTGCTTGCTCGACTGCCAGGAGATAGTTCCGATAGGTTCTAGTCGGTAGATGTAGCCCGTCCTAGACCGTCGATTTTCGCTGTCTCCCGCGTGGTCGGCGTCGACGTATCCGAGTAGTCGTACGGACGGTGTTGTTGCCTTGCTGTAGGTAAGCCCGATCGTCGGCGTGGAGACGAAGTAGAGTAGCGCTCGATTGAGTTCTTCGAGATCTTCCTGTTGCGGATGCTTCAGATGTGTCGCCAGCTGACTCGCACTATAGGATAGGTCGGGTCGGCAGGTTACTGCTGCGAATAGTAGGCAGCCGAGCTTCTGTTGATACTCCTGGATTTGTTTCGCGGGGAGTTTTGTAGAGGCGCTGCCGTTGTTCCCGTAGCGGTAGGGAGTTGGGACCGCAGTCGGTGTTAGAGCGAATTTCTTCGCGACGGTGCTTGAGTACTTTCCAGCGTGTAGGTAGAACGCCGTGTCGTCTTCGACGACGTTCAGTCCTAGGTACTGCGTAACATCGTCGGACACCGTGAGAGTTAAATCTTCTTTCAGCTCCCCTTCGAACCAGGTGGCGATGTCGGTAGTTGAGCCGATGTAGAGCAGGTCGTCGACGTAGACGATGAGCAGAACATACTCTCTTCCCTTCTGCAGTCGGTACATCCCTTGGTCATGCGGCAGCTGTAGGAAGCCGATTTTTACGAGACGGCTGTGAAGATGCTGCTGCCAGAGCCGCGGGGCTTGCTTGATCCCGTATAGGGATTTTGTCAGTCGGCATATTTTCGTGGGGTCGTCGATGAATCCGTGGGGTTGTTCGACGAAGATCTCAGCGTCCACAGGTGCGTATAGGAACGCATTCGCGACATCGATTTGGCGTAGTGGTAGTGTTTTTGTGGCCGCGACGGCGAGTAGGATGCGTAATGAGGTGTGACGGGAGACTGGGGCGAAGGTTTCTGTGTAGTCGGTTCCGTATCGTTGATCGAAGCCTCGTACGACCCATCGAGCTTTGAATCGTTCGATGGAGCCGTCTGAGTTGGTCTTGATGCGGTACACCCATTTCCCCGAGAGAACGTTCTTCCCGTTGATGCTCGTTGCAGGTACCAGTTTCCATGTTTCTCGGTCTTGCAGAGCTTTTAACTCCTTTTCCATCGCTTCTTTCCATTTTGCCTTATGTTCCCCCCCCAGAGCCTGCGACAAGGTTGAAGGCTCACGCGTAGAAGGCGGCGGCGGATGCTGGACGGAGACCCAGAGGCCTAGAATCTGGAGTCCCGTGGGTGTGTGTCGAGGGGAATTGTCATTCCCCGAATAAGCTGCTTCGTCACCGTCTTCGGGGTCAGGTAAGAAATTGGGGCCGATGCGTTCCGAAATATTCGTGTCGACGGGGTGCGGTGTAGCGTAACCTTGGTCGGCGAAGTGGTAAAAGGTGTCGAGGTTGTTGCTATCGAGGGGATTATCTTCATCGAGTGGAACAGGTATGGAACAGAATGGGAGTGGCCCGGCAGCTTCCGAGGCTCCAGGTATGTCTTCTTCTGCTGCGTCAGCCTCGGCAGCATGGTCAGCGAAGGAGCGAAGGCCCGCGAAGCCGTCGGTGGGGTCGTCTGAGTTGGCAATGTTGTCCAGGTAATGCTGCAGCGTCAGTCGCTCGTAGAAGATAACATCACGTGATGCCACCGTATTTTTGTCTTGTATGTCGAGGATCTTCCACGCGTGAAAATGTTTGGCGATGCCGAGGTGTAGTCCCCACCGAGCTCGTTGAGTGAAGCGTCCTGCTCGAGCTGTGTGGGGTCTGTATTGTACCATGCAGCCGAAAACTCGAAGTAATTTTGTGCTGCCCCTTTTTCCCGTCCACAGCAGGTGTGGTGATGCGTTGTTGGGGAGCGATGACGAGGACAACAGGTTGTGCAGGTGGACTGCATGTGTCATCGCGTCTGGCCACAGTGCGTTGGGCAGCCTCATCCCCAGAAGCAGTTTTCGCATCGTCGTCTGCAAGGTCCGGTTCATGCGTTCTGCTACCCCCTGCTGCTGGTGAGCATAGGGCAGAGACACCAGGCGTCGGATTCCCCTTTCCGCGAGATAGGTCCTGAAGCGTTGTGACTGGTATTCCAGTGCACCGTCTGACTGGAAACTCTTGAGTTTGGTTCCTGACTCTCGTTCGGCGATTGGAAGCCATGTGGTGAATGCCTCGAAGGCTTGATCGCGCGTTTTGAGATTGAAGTGCCAGACGTATCTGGTTGCGGCGTCGATGAACGTGATGACGTAGTTGAAGTCGGCTTCGGTGTCGTCTCGAGGCATGTTTAAAATATCGCTGTAGACTTTTTCCATCGGAGCGTAAGTAGGTGCGCTTGGGTTGTGATGGGATGGAAAAGGTTGATGAGGAAGATCTGCTTCGGGGCATGTGAAGCACCGTGCGCGTGGTCGTCGAAGTTCTTGACCGCTCGTCGTCAGAAGGGCGTTGCGTTCTAACACCTCTGCTTGGATTGTTTGAAGTATTGTGCTGTTTGCAGGGTGTCCGAGGCGTTGGTGCCAGATGTCGTCGGGAGCACGGTGACCGGGCGAGCGGTGGTAGATGTCGGCGTTGGAGAAGAACGCGACGACCGAGGCGGGACTTCGACAAGCTTCTCGTGTGGCGGGCATAAGTTGGTCTGCTTCCGTTGGCGGTCCTCGTGTTGATGGTGGTGGTGCTCGGCTGGGTCCTGCTGCCGATACTGCAGGTGATGGTTTTGTTGGGACACTTGCGGGTACTTGTCTTTCTTGTCGGATAACTGCTAATGCTCGTGTTCTCTCTGCTGCAGGTATGGTGTTGGAGTGCCAGAAGCCGTCACTGTCGAAGTCGGGATCAAGATCCGGCGGGTGAGTCCAGGCGGCGAACGATACGATGCCATCGCTGTCGGCAGTTCCGCGGTCGGGGACGAAGTCCAACACGAAGACACCGGACTTCAGGAGGGCACGACCGATGAAGAGGCCGCCCTTCCCGTGGTAAAGCCGGAACTCGTTGGAGTAGGAGTCGCACTCCAGGTGAATCCCTTTGGCCATTAGTTGGCTTACGCTTAGTAGATTGTATCCCAGGTTGTCGACAATGAGCACTTTGTTGAGCTGCAGTATTACGTTTGTTTCCATGGATTGTAACTGAACCACGCCTTGTCTGTTTGTCTTCAGGTTTTCGTTGTTGGCGACTGTGATGACGACGTCGCGGTTGAGTCGTTTCTCCTGTTGCACGAAGCGTCCCGAGGAGCACATGTGTTGACCGCAGCAGCTGTCCAAGAACCAGGTGTTTCGCCCGGTGGGTTCGGCGTTGGCGACTGCAGCGTATGTCGGGTTGACCTGAAGTCCTTGCGAGCGCGGCGGCGGGAATTCCTCTTCGTCTGGTGCGTAAGTGGGTGGTGAACCGGGTGCGCAGTTGTCGATGTGTACCATGCAGTTGATGATGTTGGGTGTTTGTTGTGCAGATGTTGAAGAGCGCCTTGGAGGACTTGCTTGAGTGGAAGTGACTTGTGGGTCTGCTGCACGGTAAACGCGAGGGCGGTTGCAGTTGACTTTGGAGTGCCCGGAAGTCTGGCAGTTGTGGCAGAACGGCGGTACGATGGTGAGTCCTCGGTTGTCGCGTTGATCTTGCTTGCTGCGTCGGTTGTAGTTGTTGTCATTTCTTCTTTGAGTGTAGAAGACTAACTGCTGTTGCTTCCTTGGTTGTCTTTCCTCGAACAGATCCATCTCCTGTTGTTCAGCGTGAAGCTCGGCGCAGAGGTGCATCTCCGAAATTCTTCCGTGGGCTCGAAGAAGTGATCGTGTGGTTCTCCATTCTGGCCCGAGCCCGGCGAGGACAAGTGTCACGAAGCTTTCTTCAGTGATCGTTCCTCCGCACCGAAGCAGGCGGTCGCGGAGGGTCTGGCAGCGACTCATATACTGCATCGCTTTTTCCCCGGTCTTCATCTGTATTGTTGTCAGCTGTTGCATGAGTCTGCTTTGTGTCACGCTGTCGTTTGCTTGGTAAAGGCACTTGAGGTGGTGCCATGCGAGCTCCGCGGAGTTTCCATAACTCCGATACGTTCTGATGCTCTGCTGCTCTTGTGGTGACAGGTTTCTCAGGAGTACCGTGTACGCCAGCAGTGACTGATACGTGAAAATCTCTTGTTCCTTCCCAGTGCCGTTGCTTGGGAATGGCAGGGACCCGTTGAAGTATCCCAGAAGATGCGCGGCCTCCATCAGCAGCTCGAACTCGAAGCTCCAGGTAAAGAAGTCGTGTCCGTTGAACGGTGAGGATGTCTGAAGTTTGATCACGTGTGAGAACTGCGCCTGTAAACTTAAGATTTCATTCGGTGTTTGTTGTGATGCAGCTGCTGTTGGCTGGGCACGGGGCGGCATGAATTCGAACGTCCCCGGCGAAGAATGATAAGGCGCAAAGGTAGGCGCTTGGTTGTGTCGCCCGAAGGATGAGTTGTCGAGGCTCATCGGTGCTAATCCCATATTCCCTCCATTGCTCTGTGTTGATTGCGCAGGTGTCCTTGTCTGCTGCTGCTGGTCGAAGTGTGACATGAAGCTGAAGAATCTCTCCATGAGATTCGGGTCCACACTTGAAGAGGGAGACGGAGTCACCATCTCTGGTACTCTTCCCGTTGTTTCTTGAGCAGTCCCGGTCTCTGTCTGCAGTCCTGAGGTGTGCAGACCAGAGTTGCCGTGTTGAGTTTCTTGGGCGCTGGGTGAGCCCGTAGAGACTTTCTTGCCCTTGTTGTCCATGTCTTGCAATCAATGGAGTTGTTGAATCAAGTTGAGTTGCTGGTTGTTGATGGAGTGTAGTTGCTGGGAGTTTGGTCTCTGACCAGCTCTCATACCATGTTGGGCTGAGAAAAGCCCTTAGGATCTTTTGCAGAGACTAAGTCCCAGCTTGTAGAGACTTGAGACTTGGAGTAGTGCAGCGGAAGTTGAGACGGTTGAACCCTTGTACTAGTATGTGAGAACAAGTGATTGATTAAAGAAACAAGCATACAGCAATATATAGTAGATAAGAAAGCAGTTGTAGAATACAGTTACAGGAACGGTTTATCGAGTCGCACAGCGACTCGATTGCCGCTTCGGTTACCATCCGTGATGTTGTAACGGTCAGTCGCAATCCAGTTGCGACCTTTCGAGTCCTTTCGCATTCTTTGTCCGCCCCCTCGTGTAACCTCCGTTGACTCGCGTGCTCCCCTGTAGTCTTCCTCGAGTACAGTGTTACACTTCAGAAACGCTTAAGTCCTTGAGATATTTCCAACAGTATGTATGGAAAATGGTGAAAGAGAATGCCGGACAATGCTCGTTGAGAGTGAGGCGAGCCCAATTCGTACCCAAGCCCTAGACATTTCTAATCCAACATCCATGTGGGCATCTAAGCTACGTTGAGTTCAGGAGCGCATCCCCTGGCTGACAGCGAATGGGCCCTTCCTTTAACCAAACAAAAGCTGCACCTATAAACGAACAAAATCTACACCTCTAATATACAAAAGCCCCCTCTTGCCTGCAAGGGCCGCTTATTGATCGCGCTTAGTCAGGCCATCTGGTAGTTGTGCTGTGCTGTTACTTGTTGTGGGCCAGTGGTTGCTATCCGGGCACGAGGAAGCATCACCCTTCACCCATCTTTCACTCCCTGAGTTGTCACCAACTCCACCAGCAGTGCCAGCAGTAGCAGCAACAGCAGAATCACCAACAGCAGAAGCCGTATCAGCGGCAGCAGCAGGAACAGTTGGAGAAGCAGCAGCAGCAGGAACAGCAGCGGCAGGAGGAGGAGGAGGAGGAGGAGGAGCGGAGGCAGAGGGTGTGCGTTCGAGCACAGCAACAAGGTCGGCGACGCGGATGGGCTTGGAGAGGAAGCCGTCCATGCCGGCACTGAGGCACTGCTGGCGGTCCGAGTGCAGCACGTTGGCTGTCATGGCCACTATGCGCGGCCGCACCCGCCCCTCCTGCTGCGCCAGCTGGTGGATGCGCTGCGTCGCCTCTATGCCGTCCATCACCGGCATCTGGGGGGGGGGCGAGATGTGGAAGGGGGAAAGGGAGGGAGAGGGAGGGGGCATGGCTGAGTGGGGAGCACACATGCCGGGAAGCGGAGGAGGGCAGGTGTGGGGAGAGAGATGGAAGGGACGGGAAGGGAGAGCAACAACTCACACGGTGTCACTGTGTGGGGAGACCATACATGCCTGCCTGCATGTCCGGGACTGTGGACGTACCCACCTGCTAGTCCATTCACACCCACCCATACGTCCACACATGCCCCCCTGCCTGTCCGACCACACACGCACCTGTATGTCCATGAAGACAAGGTCGTATGTGTTGCACGCAAGCGCGTTGACGGCGTCCAGCCCGTTGGACGCCAGGTCCACGCTGTACCCCATGTTGCTCAGCATTCGCGTCGCCACGCGCTGGTTCACCAGGTTGTCCTCGCTGCACACACATGCCACGGCGTGGATGGGTGGGGGAGGGGGTGGGGGTGGGGGTGGGGTTAGGGGGTTGGGTGGGGGTTGGGTGTGGTTGGATGTGAGTTAAGGTGCCGCCGCACAACAGGAACTGTGTGAGTTGAAGCTGGCATGTGTGAAGGACCATCCTCACAGATGAAACATTACAAGGAGAGGTGAGCAGACATCAACTCCGTGGTTCCAGCCTTCCTCTCACCCACCCACGCCCACCAAAACCCCAACTCACACAAGCAGTATCTTCAGAGGATGCTTGTCTGCCAACCCCACTATGAATCCGCCAGGTGTCGTGCGCTCATTCGCCACCCCTACTGATATTAGATTCTGCCAGCTGTTCCTTCTCGGCATTACTGCGGACTCGGCCCGTACCCCGACTCCCCGCCCTTGTGCACTTCCTCCTCCTGCTCCTCCGGCTCCTCCTCCTCCTGCTCCTCCTCCTCCTGCTCCTGCTGCTCCTCCTCGAGGACTCACAGCACCACCACTGCTGACATTGCTGCCCCTGCCACAAGCTGCTGCCGCTGCGGCAGCAACAGCACCACCACCACACACAGCAGCCCTGCCATCCACCCCATCACCGCCACCACAATCAGTTTTCGAGCCCTTACCACCACCATCACTGCTGCGAGGTATACTGGCAGCCATGGGCACAGCAGCAGCAGCAGGAGTGGTCGCAGCATTGGCAGCAGCGGGGGCAGAAGCAGAGGCAGCAGGCACAGGGAACGGCCGGGGTGAGACACAGTGCTGGCTGGAGTGGTCGTGGCTGCGAGCGACAGCAGCAGCACTACCAGCACCAGCAGCAGCAACAGCAGTAGGGGTGTAGGAAGCAGGCGTGGGTTGGTGCAGATGAGCACGGGGGGATGGGGATGGAGGTGTGGCGAGGGGAGGGAAGGCGAGGAGCAGAGCGCGTGTGAAGAGCGACTGGCGCAGCGGCTTGGTGAGCGCAGCCATGCTGATGTTGGGCGCCGAGACCCGTACCTGGCAGGGGGAGGGCGCGTGAGAGGAGGGAGAGGGAGAGGAGGGAGCAGGAGAAAGATATTTGAGGCGCGCAGCAGCAAGGTGAGCTTTTGAGAATT
This sequence comes from Closterium sp. NIES-67, assembly GCA_027943415.1. Taxonomy (NCBI): domain Eukaryota; kingdom Viridiplantae; phylum Streptophyta; class Zygnematophyceae; order Desmidiales; family Closteriaceae; genus Closterium; species Closterium sp. NIES-67. The sequence goes on along the minus strand of BQMB01000705.1, from coordinate 49,510 downwards.
CTCAAAAATCACCTATGCCATGCTCATGTTGGGGGCGGTCACTCGCAACTGGTGGGGGGGAGGGGGCGAGAGGAGGCGAGAGGGCGAGAAGGGGGTGAGGGAGAGGGAGAAGGGAGAGATGAGGTCCGGGGGAGGGCAGAAAGAGGAAGGGAGGGAAGACGAGATCGGGAGAACATGTGAGTGCGTGTGGTACCTGTGCGTGCGCTATCTGTGTGCTGTCAGTGTGGTTGTGGGTTGCCGTACCTGGTTGGCGGTGCCATAGGGGCATAGCAGCAAGACGCGCAGGCCATCTGCTTGTGGCAAGCTGCTGAGCTTGTTGACCGCTGTCAGCCCGTCCATGCCAGGCATCTAGCAGAGGAGAGCACGCACACACGCACCAACGCACACACGCACAGCATATGAGTGGAGAAGTGAAGGGCAGAAGAATGGAAGAGGAGTGATGCTATTCATAAGAAACCTGAACGCCCAGCGCTCTAGTGCCACCTTCCCTCCAGGCTACTACTGCCTTCCACACATTTCTCTGCTCCCTGCCCCTCCTGCACCACCACCCACCCACACCCACCCACCCCTGCATGCACAACCACAAGGCTGGGTGCACGGCTGACGTCACACGCTGCCACCTCTTCCAGCAGCTGTGCGCCGCTCGTGAGCTCCCTGCTGGCAAAGCTCAGCGCCTGCAGGTGCGCCTCAGGCGTCCTCTTTCCTACAGGACGCTGCCTGCTGGGTACTCCTCCTCGTCTTCCCCTACAGCACCCATGCCCACCCACACCCACACCCACACCACACCCGCACCCACCCCCCAACCTACAACCACGCCCACCTGCAGCCCCCACCGCCCCCAGCCCCACCCACCTCGGCATCCACAACTACGAGGCTGGGTGCGCGGCTGACGTCACACGCTGCCACCTCCTCCAGCAGCTGTGCGCCGCTGTTGAGCTCGCGCGTGGCAAAGCCCAGCGCCTGCAGGTGCGTGGACACCATGGTGCGCACAGCCGCGCAGTCGTCCACCACCAGCGCCGTGTGCCCCTGCACCGCACGGATGGGGCGCAGGGTCACCATGGCCGACGGGTTCACACTGGGGTCCATAATGTAGTCCGTGGAAGTGGGGGGGGCTGTGGGGGGGTATGTGGAGGGGTCTGTGGGGGGTCTGTGGAGGGGTATGTTGGGGGGTTTGTTTGGGAATCCTTGGGATGGTGATCCATGGGGGGTTCCGTGGGCTGCGAGTTTGGGGGGTTGATGCGTGGGGAGGTGTGGTGGGAAGTCTGCTGAGAGGAGTGCGGAGCAGTGTGGGGGAAGCGGGGGGAGAGGGAGGGGGAGGGGGAGGGTTGTTGGAAGGGCTCTGTGCCATGTGAGTGGTGCTGGTCGACTGGCTGCCCGAGGTGTTGGGAGGGAGTGGGTGGTGGTTGGGAGACAACGGCCGGAGTGGCGGAAGTGGCAGCACGGGCGTGTGCCTGTTGCTGGGCTGCTGCAGGCAGCGCCTGTGACTCTGCCGCTTCTGACACAGGTCGCCGTGCCTCCTGCACTTGCTCTGCCCCTGCTTCTTCCTCCACACCCGCGTGCTCTCTGCCCTCTCCGCCCTCTCTGCCCTCTCTGCCCTGCTGCTCGGTGGCCGTGGCGGAAGCAGGCCCCCCTGCCTCACATTGCAGGGTGGTCAATTGGCTCTCCTGCAGACTCCCCTCAGTTGATCCCGCAGCAGTGGTCTGCAGGGGTCTGTCACCGCCACCTCTTGCACCTGCCAAGTTCGCTCCCCCCGCACCACATTGCGTCTCCCCTGCTCCCACCACCATGCTCTCACCATCCCCCATGGCCCTTCGTCTCCCCTCCGTGTCCACCCCCCTCCAGCCCTCCCCACTCTCCTCTCGCCTGCGCTTGCTGCCCCTCCTCCCATCACCCACCACATCCATGTCCACACCGTCAACAACAGCACCACTCTTGCACTCTCCACTCCCTGCCCCTGCTCCTGCCCCAACCCCTGGCGCAACCCCTGGCGCAACCCCTGGCGCAACCCCTGGCGCAACCCCTGCCCTTATCCCAACATCTCCTTCTCGTGTCACCCCCGCATCCATCACTGCAGTCGCACCCTCCACCACCTGCCCCTCTCCTCTCCCATGCACGCCTGGCACCTGACCCTGAGCCTGAGCCTGAACCAGACCCGTACTCTCCATCAGCCTCTGGTGGTACAGGGCTGACCGCAGCCGCTGCCGCTGCTCCCACTCCGCCTCCACCCGCGCGTGCGACCCTATTTCCGCCATCCCCCCTGCTGCTGCTCTCACACCTCGCCCTCCCCTCGCTCCACTCGCACCTCCTCTGTCAACAGTAGCTGCACCAGCAGCAGCAGCAGCAGCAGCATCGATGGTACTACCTGCCACGGTAACCCCAGGAGGAACAGCAGCAGCAGCAGCAGCAGCAGCAGTGGTGGTGCCAGTGGTGGTCATGCCACTGGTAGTGGCAGCGGCGGTTGGTGCGACAGCAGTGGTGGCGGCTGTGGCTGAAGGAGGAGGGATTTGGGATGCCACTGCTCGATGCGAGGTGGTCAAAGGAGCGGCTGCAGCAGCGGCAGCGCAGGGCACAGCCCCGAGAGGAGCAGCAGTAGCAGGAGCACGAACAGGCAGAGGCAGAAACGCAGGAGCAGCACAACCAGCAGCAGCAGGTGCAGCAGCAGCAGGAGCAGGGGTTGGGAGAACCGGCTCTGAAGGCGGCGGAGGGTACAGCGCAATGGTAAAGTGAAACGTGGAGCCGCGGTCCTCCCCTGCGCTTTCCACCCACATCCTTCCCCCCAGCATCTCCGCCAGCTGCTTCGAGATCACGAGCCCCAGCCCTGTCCCCCCAAACTTCCTCGTGGTGCTCGCGTCCCCCTGGCTGAACGGCCGGAAGAGCCGTGACATGCGGTCGGGGGGAATGCCGATGCCGGTGTCTGTGACGGTGATATGCAGCTCGTGGCTGGGGAGGGTGGAGTCTGAGAGGAGGGACGAGGAGGTGTAGAGGTAGGGCGAGCTGGGGCGGAGGGTGGAGAGGGAGGTTGTGGAGGAGGACGAGGAGGAGGACGAGGAAGAGAAGATGGAGAAGGGTGCGGCTGTGGTGGTGGTGCCAGGGGTGGTTGCGGCAGGTTGTGCAGACGGGTTGATGGGAAATAGCCCTGCCTGATGGCCGGTGGTGGAGGTAACAGCAGCGGCGGAGCCAGGGGCAATGGTGGTGGCGTCGACTGTGTGGGGGCGGGAGCGAGGGGGGGCGTAGGGATGCGGCGACGGGTGGGAGGAGGAGGCGGGTTTGGAGGGCCAGGGGGTGGCGCGGGCGCGGATGACGATCTCCCCCTGGTGCGTGAACTTGAGCGCGTTGGAAATGAGATTCACCAGGATCTGGTGCGCGGCCAACAGGGCGGTGGGCGGACAGGGAGGGGCAGGGAAGGGCGGGGTAGGCAGTGGGATAGGGGTGAGACTCGGAAGGCAAAGAGAATGGAGGGATAAGAAAGGATGGGAGGAAAAGGAGCATGAGAGGAAAAGGAGAATGGGAGGAACACACCAGGCATGGTCACTCAGAGCCCAGCTGTGCCCAATCCAACCCTGCATCCTTCATCCCAACGTACCCTGAACCACCATCCACACCGCTGTTCGCACCCGCCCCTCACCTCACACACACCCAACCGTCCCCATGTCAGCTCGCACCTGTCTGACTCGAGCGGGGTCGGTCTGCGCAATGGGCGGCACCGAGGGGTCCGCGAACGACACCAGCTCCAGCCGTTTGTCCAGCGCCTTCAGCTGGGGGGGCATTGGGGGGACAGGGGGGGGGGGAGGGGGAAGAGGACAGGTTGAGGCAGTGTGCAGCATGGGTAGATAAGGGTACAGGGAGTGAGCACCAGCCGCGGGACAAGTGGGTATGATGAGGGCACGAGGACACGAGGGCATGAGGACACGAGGGCATGAGGGCATGAGGGCATGCATGTGTCTCACAGCGAACATGTCGACAGCGTCCTCGAGGCACATCATGAGCGAGAAGGGGCAGCGCTCGAGGGCGAGCTCGCCCGCCTCAATCTTGCTGAAGTCGAGGATGTCGTCGATGATGGCCAGCAGCGCGTCGCCGCTCGTGCGGATCGTGTGCACATACTGCTGCTGCTCCTCCGTCAGCGGCGTGGAGAGAATTAGGTTCGTCATGCCGATCACTGCGTTCATTGGCGTGCGGATCTCATGGCTCATGCACGCCTGGGTGGGGAGAGGGGGGAGCGGGGGAGTGAGAGAGAGGGAGGTGGGGGAAGAGGTGGGGGGGGAGGGGAGTGAGAGAGGGGGGGAGAGAGGGAGGTGGGGGAAGAGAGGGGGGAGAGGATGAGAGGGTGGAGAAGTTAGGGGGTATGTTGCAGAGATAAGGATAAGTGGGGGGGGGGCGACAGCGTGAGGAGGGAGGGGGGAAGGGGGGGGGACGAGACTGCTGAGGGGAAGCAAAGAGAGGTTGAGACTGTGCTGATGTGTGTGTGAGGACGGCACTGGCTGGTGGAAAGAAGCAGAGAATGTGACGTGAGATGACAAGAGGAGAGATGGACAGCAGAGCAGGGAAGACGAGAGGATCGGAGACGAGAAGAGACGAGTAGGTAGCAGGGGAGATACCCAAGGGGCAGAGCATGGGAGAAAGGGGGCAGGAGAGCATGGGAGCAAGGGGGCAGGAGAGCACGGGAGAAAGGGGGCAGGAGAGCATGGGAGCAAGGGGGCAGGAGAGCATGGGAGCAAGGGGGCAGGAGAGCATGGGAGCAAGGGGGCAGGGAGCAGCGGGCGGACTGACGAGGAACTGGCTCTTGAGGCGGGAGGCGGACTCGGCCTCGAGGCGGGCGGCTCTGAGCTCCACCACCAGCTTCTCCAGCCGATTCGCCTGCTCCAGGATCTTCGACCGCGATGCCTCCATGTCCTGCCACCGCGCCAGGGGGGGGTGGAGGAGGAGAGAGGGGGGGTGGTAAGGGGAAAAATGAGGAGGGGAAAAATGAGGAGGGGGAAAATGAGGAGGGGAAAAATGAGGAAGGGGGAAAATGAGGACGGGGGAAAATGAGGAAGGGGGAAAATGAGGAGGGGGAAAATGAGGAGGGGGAAAATGAGGAGGACGAGGAGTCGTTGCTTGTTGGAAAGGAGCGGAGAACAAACCAATCGCACTCACTCACTCAAACACCTGCCCCCCTCCCCCCCTTTCCTTCCTCCTGGATAACATTTGAGTCGACTCCAAAGGGCTCCTCAGTGCTGCTCAAACAACAACAAGAACAGCAGCAGCAGCAGCAGCAGCGGCGGCGGCAGCAGCGGCGGCAGCAGCAACCCACCCGGGCGACGCAGTGCAGGTGCTCCCTGGCCCGGAGGTGCTCCTGCACCTCCTCCTGCAGCAGGCGGTTGCTCTCCTGCAGCTGCTGCGTGCGCTCCGCCACGCGCTGCTCCAGCTCCGCGTTCAGCCGCAGGATCTCCGCCTCCTTGCGCTTCAGCTCGCTGATGTCCGTGCTCACGCCAATCACCCCCACCAGCTGGTTCGCCTCGTCCATCACCGGCGTGTCCACCACCTAAACGGGGGGGCCGGGGGGAGGGGGGGAGAGCGGGTGGAGGAGAGATGGGAGTGGTTTGAGGGAGGAGATGAAAGGCGGGTTGAAGAGCGGAAGGGGAAGAGGCGATGGGGCGTGGAGACGGGCTGGGTTTGAAGTGCGTTCAGCTCGCTGATGTCCGTGCTCACGCCCATCACCCCACCCCCACCAGCTGGTTGCCCTCGTCCATCACCTGCGTGTCCACCACCTGCAGGGGGAGGCGAGGGGAGAAGGGGGAGAGGAAGAGAGGGCGGAGAGGAAGGGGTAGATGAAGAGAGGTGGGAGGGGAAAGAGAGCTGGTTGCCCTAATTTATTACTGGAGCGACCACCACCTTGGGCGCCACATTCGCGGAGGGGGGAGAGAAGGGGGGGAAGGGGGAGGTGGGGGGGGTGGGTGTATACATGAGGTGCACCCGCCAGCACAACGCCAACAGAGAAAAACCCCCTCATCCACCAACGAACCCTCCCAGAACAGCAACCACCGCTGCGCCCATACTCCGCGCACCCAGCCATCCGCCCCCCTTCTCAAACCACCTCTCCACCCAGCACCCCCCCTCTTCCACACAACCCCATCCCCCCCCCCTTCCTCCCCCCCTTTCTCCCCCCCCTTTCTCCCATCCCCACTTGCTCACTCCCCCCTCCTGCACCATGATATCGATGAGCTCCGACCACCCCCCGCCTTGGTGCGCACGGACCACTGCCTCTCCACCCAGCAGCCCCTCCCCCCTTACCCTCTCCCCCAACTTCCCCCCACCCCCCCCTTTTCCCCCTTTACCCGCGCCCCACTTGCTCTCCCGCGCGCACCATGATGTCGATGATGTCGCCGCCCTTGGTGCGCACGGACCACTCGCCGGACCACTTCTCGCCCTTGGAGAGCGCGGCGAAGAGCTGCACGCCGCACTCGCTCATGTCCTCCGCGGGCAGCGCCAGCACCTCGAACACCAGCCGCCCCAGCACCTCCTCCGGCTCCCAACCGTAGATCTCCGTCGCCGCGCGGTTCCTGGGAAGGGGCCGGGGGGCGGGGGGGGGGAGAGGGAGGGGAGGGGACGGGAGGGAGGACGCGCGGAGGGGTGAGAGGAGATGAGAGGAGGGAAGGGCGAGGTGTGAAGGGTGAGGTTTGGGGAGGGGGTGGTGATGGAGGAGGTAGGAGGGGTGGGAGGGACGAGAGAAGCGAAAGAGGCAAGGAGGCTGGTTGGTGGTGAGGAGGTGATTCAGCAGCCATGTGTTTGCCCCCACAGGGAGGCAGGGAGTGCTGCCTGTTTTCCCCCACTCGTTTGCGCACCGTAGCAGGGTGTGGCATACCAACAGGTGACGTGGCATAGCAAGACTTGGCATACCAGTAGGTGATGTGGCCTTCTAGGTCCGTGACTATAATGGACTGCCCCACGGACTTCAATAAATCACGCTGGAAATCCACTGCACACGCGCAGAGAGGCAGGCGGGGGGGAAGAGAAGGGGGGGGGGGGGGGGGGGGGGGGAGAAGAGGGGAGGAGGACCAGGAGAAGGTTGAGAGTGAAGCGTGTGTAAGAGAGAAGGAGGGACGAGGGAGGGAGGTAGGGAGAGGACGACGAGAAAGAGGGGCGCAAGAGGAGCGACAACCTGTCTGGGGCGTTAGAGAACACGGGAGACCGATGGGGGGAGGGAGGAGGGGGGAGTGGGGAACGGGAGAATATGTGGGAAAACCGGGGGAGGGAGGGCGCCAATTCTAGAGCTAGATCGCCTCCCCAAACCCTAGAGCTTTTCCATACCCTCCCCTCCCCTAACCTCTTCCCCTCTCCTCTCCCCTTCCCCGCGCGTGCGCGCACCTTCCTGCTTCTGGTGTCGCTCACGCTCCTCGACGAGCGCGGACAGCCGCAGCACCTCGTGCACCAGCTGCTCCTTCGACATGCCCTCCACCTCCTCGCGCGACGCCACCATCGCCGCCTCCTCTCCTCTCGCGCGTACGCTACTATCGCGTCGCCGTGTCGTGCTTGTCGCTCCAGCCTTTATCGGGAAGATTTAGAGGAGCTTCTAGGACGGAGACCTACTACTAGGACGGAGGCTCCAACTGGTGGTAACCTACTAGGTTACTGCCGCCAGCGGCAATGCAGCGCCGGATGCGGGGGATCTGCGGGTTCCAGGCGACTCCAGCTTCACGCTCTTGGTCGGCGCGTCGGTTATCCTAACTCGTTCTAGCAGCGATTACCGCCGTGCGCGATCGCTCCGCGCGGTGCAACGCACTTCGCCCAGGATCGTGGTCGGGTTGAAGCAGCCGCAACGCCGCCCGCGGCCGCCGGCTGTTGACGGCTCCGACTCGTCAGCTGCGCGGCTGGCGAACTCTGAAACCATCCGCGGCGCTCAGTCGCTAGTACGGTATGTGGAATGACGAACAGGCGGCGGACGACTATATGAATCGGGCGGGGAGGAGCAAGGCGTGCTAGGGCTTGGATCTCCAGTGGAGAGAGAGAGAGAGAGTGAGTCTTATAAAGATGGAAGGGTGGTGCAAGTGGCCCCAAAGCAGCAGCAGCTCATTGCTTCACCGCGCGGCGCAACTCCAAGGTCCGCGGATTGCGCACCGACGGAAAGCTCATCATTCCTGCAGCTGCTGGTACTGCTGGTGGCGTTTGATGACGCGCGTGACGCTACTGGCTCCACTACTACTAGTGGTAGTAATGGCAGTAGTAGTACTAGTAGAAAGCTGATTCTACTCTACGGCCGCCATGGCGGCGTCCACTGGACGAGACCGCGGGTATCTCGCGTGGTCGCAGCCGTTACTACGCTTCAAGCTGGTGCGGGAAAGGGCAGTCCGACGGGCTCAAAGGAAACTCCGGACGAAAATGGTGGACGTTATTGGAGGCAACATGAAGACGCGATGCCGGTGGACGCGGACCGGAGACAAGCTCCTCGAATGAACGTACTAAGTCTAGTGGGTTCGATCTGCCGAGAGAGGCGAGAAGTCTGACTGCCGTGGGACTGGATGCAAACAGCCAAAACCCGCTACGTTGAATAAGTTAGTGAGGTGGTGGTGGGAAGTTCGAAAAATCAGCTTGGTTGGGAGGATAAGCATGTTTCCCTGCAACGAGGAAGTAGGAGAGCCGCTGTGGCTTGCTGTCCGCCTCTGTTTCGGCTCGAAGGGGGTGATGAGTCCCGCCGGACTCCTAAGCCGTGTGGAGTGGGATCCGCCAGAAAAAAGGGCGAGCGCACGTGGTCCGTTTCTGGAGAAAAGGGGAGACTTGGGCTGCCAAGGAATAGGTAATTGTACAGTGGCAGCAGCAGGGGAAAGGGTTTTTTGCGGGAGATGGCAAGTGAGGCTGGGCTGGCTGGTTTGGTTGGTTGGGTTGGAGGGCTGACCTGGTTTGGTTGGAGGCAGAGGAGATGCGGTTCAAGTCCAAGGGCAAGTGCGGCAACGAGGAGGGGGCAACTGCTGCTGAGCTGACTAAGAGGATTCGTCGTGCGTGAAGGGGTGAATCGAAGATAGGGGCGCCGCCCCACAGGGTGGAGAGTTGGGAGGAGGAAATGGGAGATGGCATGGGGGATTGAATAGGTATATGCCTTGCGAGAGGAGGGCGGTTATTGGAAAGAACGCTTGTGTGGTGACTCTGAAAAAACACAACGAGCTCCGGGTGGCTAGCGGGCCTGAAATCCAGGACATTATGTCGGAACTCACGTGGCGAGGAGACCCCAAAACTCGTGAAGTGGGAACTAGTACTACAGTTTTAAACCATCGAGCTCTGGTTGCGATTATGAGTATCCTCGATATTCTACCTCGAACTTTCAAGGTTGGGGGGGGGGGGAAAGGGATATCTGAAGGGGTAGACGCAGCGGGTGCACAATGCGGCGGGCCTCTTGGACATTGATTTGATGGGTGTGGGAAACTCGTGAGGTTTTTGATTCGAGAGCAGAGGCGGCAGCAGGTGTTGTAGGGGATCGTGTCTGGGCTTGTGTGTTGCATAGTGTGGATTAAGTGCCGCACGGGAACCTGTTTTCGACAAAACGACAGACACACAATCCAAAATCGTATCTGGATGTGATCTTACCGAGTAAAGCACGGGCGACTCGATCTGCCCATGGAAACCAGAGGAAGTATTTTACGAGTATTTTCAATTGTAGCCTTTATACGGCAGGTATTTGGAGAAGATTACAACGCAAGACAGCAGGCAGAGGAAATGAGAACGATACTTGGGGAGGACCCCATTCCAGTGTGATTTTTGATTTGCCGACCACCCACGAAGATTTTTAGGGGCTTAGGGGAAGAATGGTTGCATGGAGCTAGGCTAGGGTCCGCTCCTACATAATAAAGGATTCCATAATCTTGCCATTGAACCTCGAATAGAATTCGGGAAAGCTCCTAAATAGGCCATCAATTACCTTAGAGTTTACGACACATGAAACTTACCCCTTGAACCAAAACCCCATTTGCCGCTGTCAGTTAGTTCGTCCAGAAAGGCACGATTTGTGAGATCGACGGTTCGACGAATCCGCTTCGATTGGCTAGCTCCGATTCTCCCAATTGGCGTGCGCGACGTGGCAAGATCTGTTTCTTGTAAAACTACACCTGTTTTCTTTTCGTGTTTCATAGCGAAATCAAGCGGCGCATAACTAAATCTCGATACTTTTGTAACGCTGGCAAAATCGACATTAGCGGGGAAATCGGCACGTGGCGGTAATGATTGAGGGGTAACATACGTTAACTCTAGCGGAACACCCAATGTTACCGGCAGTTTGCCAAGAGAGCCCACAAGTGCTGAGCGATATTCGCCAAATAACACAACTTGACGTTCTTTAGGTGAATATTATCCGGCACACAATTAGCGAAAGAAAAAGAAACAGCCCAAAAAGAGGCACTGGTTACAACAAAGGCCGACGAGTACAATATAGGCACTGGCCAACAAAGGGCAACCCAATAACCAGCAGAACAGTCAACCATCCTCCACCCACAACTGTCAAGTTACACTGTTTGAAACACCGTGCCCTCGCTCGACAGGCACAACATGCTTCACTGTCAAACAGCATCTCTACCTTCCCATAGCACACAAATCAAGTGACACTACAGGGAAGCACGGGAACGACGCAAAAAAACACTGCCCTCTCTCGATCGAGCATAGCTTAGACTCGTGTGATGTACTAAGAAAGACAACACATGTAATCTTGCGACTTGTGACGCATAACGACCCATGCCATTCGAGCCGAAGTTCTCGCCCGACACGATAAGAGTGCTTCGAAATGATTGGCAACCATGGGGGAGATGGGAGAAAGAGGGGAGAGATGACCGAAACAGAGGAGAGGTTATACGAACACTAGAGAGATGAGTGAAACAGGGGAGAGGATAAGGGAAACAAGGAGAGATGAGTGAAAGAGGGGAGGGATAAGAGAAACAAGGGAGAGAAGACGAAACAGGGAGGAGACTTGGGAAACAGGGAAGAGGAAAGTGAAACAGGGGGGAGATTGGGAAAACAAGGGAAAGATGAGTGAAACAATTGGGAAATTAGAGAAACAGGGGAGAGAAGACTGAAACAGGGGGGAGATTAGAGAAACAAGGGAGAGAAGAATGAATGAGAGGGGAGAGGGGAGTAACAGAGGGCAGGGTTGCAAAGGGCGCCGACTTTAGAGGATAGGGGTACAGGTGGGCAGTCGTATGAGCCAGTGACCTCAGAAGTCGAAAAGGTCGGGGTCGTTGGCATGGCCATCCAAATCCCCCGCCACACGGCGCAAGCAGAGGCGCGCCACGATAGCACCAGGGTTGTTGAGGGCGGCGGCGGGGGTAGGGGGCAGGACGGGCAGGGGGGGGTGGGGGGGGGGGGGGGGGGTTAGGTTCAGAGCATTCTCTGACACCCGTGGCAACCTGTCGACAACCAAATGATTGCGGATGTCGAACACGTGGCGGAGGTCATTCAAGCTAATGCCCGTCGCCTGAGCATAGCCGACAAGCGTCTCCGACGCACAACGAGCTACGTCGCGGAGAGCCCGGGCTTGGACCCCTGCGATAAAGTCGAACAGAGGCTCGCGCGCGGCTGGGTGGTGGGGGATATGAGGGAGCTCGACGGTGAGCGGGTCGGAGCTCTCGAAATCGCACGTCGGGTGGTTCTCGTTGACTGCGGGGAACTCCGCTGCCGCCATTGCCGACGACAAGAGCTGGAGGCGGGGAATCACAGCAACGAGCGCCTCGAGCTCGGGCTCCGTGTCACCTGGGTCATGGGCTGGGGACTCGGTCTGCACCTCCGTTGGCATCCAATAAGTGGGGAGGATACGAGCATGCCACCAGCACCACTCGACGGTGCGCTGCTCGATGCTAAACCAGGCGTCGTGAATCCATATGACAATATGGCGCATCGAAGGCTTTATGCGCTGAAGCTCCGCCGGGCAGTCATGCGCCTCCCGCATCTGGGTGAGTTCCGCTAGCCACTTTACTCGATACCGCGCATTTGCAGTTGCAATAAGGCCCTAATCGAGTGGCTGGATGAATGAGGTGGTGTTGGGCGGGAGATACATCACCCGCAAGTTACTGATTTTGCAGGTGCAGAAACCGAAGAGGTCCTCGGTAAGCGTGCCCGGGGAGTTGACGCGACGGCTAGAGGTGTTATCGACGAATAGAACGATCGAACGCCCCTCTGCATATATGGCGACGTTGATCGACTCCATGTACGCGGCAAACACCTAAGCGACCGTAATGAACGATGGAAGAAGAAGAAGAAGAAGAAGAAGAAGAAGAAGAAGAAGAAGAAGAAGAAGAAGAAGAAGAAGAAGAAGAAGAAGAAGAAGAAGAAGAAGAAGAAGAAGAAGAAGAAGAAGAAGAAGAAGGAGAAGAAGAAGAAGAAGAAGAAGAAGAAGAAGAAGAAGAAGAAGAAGAAGAAGAAGAAGAAGAAGAAGAAGAAGAAGAAGAAGAAGAAGAAGAAGAAGAAGAAGAAGAAGAAGAAGAAGAATGCGGCTGGAGGTGTGGGTTCGCAGCCGCATGCTTAAAGATATCGCGCTTGGTAAGAATCGGGATCTGAGCCCTGCCATTGATGCAGGGGCATTTTCGAAAAGTGAAAAAAGGGCCAGTTTCGGTTACTGGGGTAGGAATGAACGACCAACACCAAAGACGTGTCATCTAAATACGAAATACTGAATCACAAGCAGTTAGCTCGGTTTGGTACGTCGCACATCGGAGGTTCGTGGACTTAGGCGCAATTGTTTCAAGGGCCTACCAAATCAGCAATCAGGGGTACGTTTCCTGCTTATGTGGATGCTCTATTCGCCGCTCAACAGCATGAATGGACAACACTCGGTTTTCAGAAATCTGACGTGGGGTTCTTTAGGCCCAATGACTGGCGAGTGTTCACAACAAAAATCGTTTGAACTTCGCTAAACCACCAAGCCGAGCCGTGCGTAATCATGCCAAGCATGCTCGGCTAATTCTCAGATTCTTGAGATACATACCACTTCCCAGTGGCTGGATAACATCACTGTAAACTTATCTTTCGACACTATATAGGGGGACATAGGCAGGGCCAAACTAAAATATGAGTGTTATATTTAGCAACGGGTAAAATCATATAGGGAACAAAGTGTATTTGCATTCCTGTGTCTTCCGGACGGCCCTCTTTTCAGTTTCCTACCTACCCCTCAACACAAGCCCTCACCGCACCGCAGACCTGATTGGAATTTGATACTGTGCTGTACAATTTCCCAGACCATCCCATGATCCCATCCCATCCCATCCCATCTCGTCCAGGTCAGCCCAAGTGCTGGCTCTCTCCGAGGAGGTACCACGTGGGAATTAGGGTATTTCCGGAGCGAATGTCACGTCAAACCCGAGGTCGACCCGCGGCTGAACCAAAAGCACTCTAGCTTGCTACAAGTTGAGTTTTACTGGTCCTACATTGGCAGGCGATCATCCGCGCGAAGTAATGTTGGAATAGTCGGATACCTGGCAGACACCGTCAGTTTCCCCTTGGACCCAAGGTCTTCTCTCCTTGGGTCTTCTAGCTAGACCCTCGGTACACTTTCCTTGTTCCCTAATAGGGCTAGCTGATAATGCCAAGTCTTGTACGATAGAGATCGCAGAAAAAAATGGGGATCACAACATCCTGTCCGTAGAGCCAATGTCGCAAAACAACCTCACTCCTGGGGAGAACACTCCCTGGGTACAGTAACATGGTGTAACATGCCCATATACACTTCAATCCTCAAGGCTGATCTGCTTGCAGCCATACCTATCACAATATTGTCACAATAAATGACAGCCTCCTCTTACTTATTCTAACGACAGTGAGCAAAATTTAACAGGCTCTGTCCATCACAGATAACGTCGGAGATGTAGGGACGAATGGCATAATCTATGGTTTGGTTCGCTATTGTTTTCTTCTCTTAAACTCGCATCTTCATTCATAGTGCATGTAGTATAGCATTGCTTACCATTTTTATCATCGGTTTCTGGAATCACATTCTTATGCTCGTAGCAACAACCTTAGTTAACTAGTGTCGAAGCATTCCCAAGCGAACGTCTGCTTCATGCAATCCTTCAGCCTCCCTTGTTTCTCTAGTCTCGTCTTACGTTCCATCTCCTTCACTCCTCCCCCCACATCCTCTAATCCCTCTCCTTCCACCTATGGCCGTCCTTCCCGGGGCAGCCAGTGTCCCTGTTGTGAAAATTCTCCATCACAACCACGCGGCGCCCGCTACTTCACTCCACGGTGGATCGATCGCTCTCTCCTCGTCTCCGAGTCCCCGTCTGTCAGGAAGCAGACGAGTCGCCGAAAGCCGCGGCGTACTACGCGCCAGTGGGCGTCCGCTGGTGCGTTATGGCTGATTTGGTGGCTTATGCCGAAATGTGGGCTCGTAACAGCTTCGTCGTGACAGCTATCATGCCAAGTGGAACGAAATGTGGGCTTTCGCTCTTTTTTCTTATTGGGGTTGCGTCGCATGACCTGAGGTGAGTCAGCAAGATCTGTGGTGAGTCTGGCTTCCCAGCAGGCATGTCTTCGTTGGTCCACTCAACGGACGTTGAGACATGGTAGTATGCCTCAGCCGCAATGCCCAGCGGAGTTCACGCACGTGACCCACTTCTCTACGCTGATACAAGTCGGCTGCACCCCACTCACCGCACTGCTCATCCTCTCTCCTTTCCTCTCAATACTTGAGGCGCCTCAGCAGTACCAGTGCTCTTAACCTGATACACGTTGGAACTTGGCACGCCACCCATCACGCTCTTCCCATCCTTCCATTTCGGCCAGTATCATGAGCAGGTGGCGTTGGGATGGGAACACCCTTGAGTCTTCTGCACCGAGCGAGCGAGCCCCTGCAGGCACTCAGCAGAGCCCTTCCGGTGAGCGCAAGGGCGCTCGTCTCATCCTCGTCTCATCTTTCCGCCCCCCTGTTGCTTGCATCGAATGCAGGTGACCCTCTGAAGGCACCTATCTCTTCGTCCCTCTTCCCTTCCTGCTCGCAGCAGGTGGCATGCTGCACGTGGCGCTAGGCGCCAAGGTCCTTAGCACCGACGCATCATTGGGCGAGTGAGCCCTGCTGTAGGCGCTCGGTTCATCTGAGTCCTTCCAGTTGGCACGAAGGCGCTCATCTCATCCTCATATCATCTCCCCTCGTCCATGCCCTCATCCATCCTTCCCTCGTGCTTGCAGCAGGCGACATGCTGCAGGTGGCGCTAGGCGCCAATGTCCTTACCACCGATGCGAATGTGGGTTTTTTTTTTTTTTTTTTTTGATGCGCCCCTGCTGTCCCAGTCCCAGCAGGAGCGCATCCAGAGAGCCCGGCTGATCCGCCACCACCGCCGCGCTCCCTCCCCGCTCATCTGCCCCGCTCCCGCGCCACCCATGGCGGAATCAACCGTCGCCGCCGCTGCGCCTGGCGGGGGAGGTGCGGGGGCGTTGGCGGTCGATCGGTCGGCGCTAGGACAGAGGCTATTGGCGCTGGGCAGGGGACGGCTGAGGTTGTTCCTTGACACTGCTGACGTGGCAGAATGGGATAAGTGGCTTCCGACAGGGATATTCCATGGTGAGCCGGCAACTCAACGTGGGCGGTTTAACGCGGGCGCTTTAACGTGGGTGGTTTAACGTGGGTGGTTTAACGTGGGCGGTTTAACGTGGGCGCTTTAACGTGGGCGCTTTAACGTGGGCGGTTTAACGTGGGCGCTTTAACGTGGGCGGTTTAACGTGGGCACTTTAACGTGGGCGGTTTAATGTGGGCGCCTTAACGTGGGCGGTTTAACGTGGGCTGTTTAACGTGGGCGGTTTAACGTGGGCGCTTCAACGTGGGCGGTTCAACGTGGGTGGTTGCTGGGTGTGAGTTGAGAGTGCCATGGCACACAGTGGCACCCTCAACTTGTCCTCTCGATACAGCTGGCGGGGCTCGTTCCCCTTTCCCCTCACACCTCCTTTTCTCACCCCCCCTCCCCCCCAACCCCCGGGCCTTCCCGCTCTGTCTCTTCATCTCTCTCCCCCCCACTTCGCTTCTTATCTCTCTCAACTTCCCGTCTCAGTTTCTCTCTCAGAACTGCTAGCTCCTCTCCCCCCTCCCACCCCCACTTGCCCCCCCCCCACCAGGCGTGACCACCAACCCGTTGCTCCTGGAGCGGGCAGGGAGGGAGTGCTCCGTGGACGCCCTGGCAAAGCTGGCCCACATGGCTTTTGACCTGGTCAGGACTCTGAACCTGCCCAGCACCGTAACATAGGTCAAATGATTCCAAGTTCTCGTTCCCCTCCAATCCCCTCACCATTCTTACTCCCCCTCCCGATTCGGTTTTTCTCTCTCAAGTGGTCCTCAGTATTGCTGAACCCTGGGTACAGGCTAGGCAAGGGGGGCAAGGTACAGAGACGTGTCACATGGGAGACTTGGCTAGGAAAATGGGTTCTTTTCTCTGAAAGTACCAGCCTCCCTCTCTCCGCCCCTTCTCTCTATCGCTTCCACCGCCCTCACCCCACACACCTCACCCCACCCTACATCCCACACCTCTCACTCCTCACCAGTGCCATTGCCTATCGCCTCAGTCCCTGTAGTCACCCCGCTACCTTCCGCCTGTGCTGCGCATCCTTATTCCCATGTTTCCATGCATGCTCATCCACATGCACATACACATGCACGTGCACACGCCCATGCATGCACTGCCATGCGGTGAGAGCAGGGCGCACAGGAGATTCAGCTGCAGACGTGGGGGGCCACCGTGGAGGAGATGGTTGACACGGGCAAGCGCCTGGGCATCATCGACCCACGTGTCGTGGTAAACCTACAGACCCCTTCCAGCAAAGAAAGGCGTAGTCACCCTCCCCCCTCTCCCCTCTCCTGCCACCCTGCTGCCATAGCCTGTTTGATGTCCGCTTTCACCCCTCTTTGGCATTCTGTGGCATGGTTTGGTTTCGCTGTAGTCTTCACGTGACCTTGCTCAAGTGCATGTGCTGTGCCGATGTGTATTCTCCTTTATCTGTGGAGGGAGGCAGATCAAGATTCCAGCGACGGTGGATGGCATTCAGGCAGCCCGGCAGCTGATCTCCTCATGGGGCTTCAGAGTCACACTCACTGCCGTCTATGCCTCGCACCAGGTGCCATGCATGCATGCACGCATGCACACATGCACATTTGCACATTTGCACTCATGCACACATGCACATTTACACACGTGAACATGTGCTAACAACATGCACTCACACTGTTGCTGCTGTGAATTTTGTCCCTCCCCTGGTCCTCGGCTACTTTCCCCTACTCTTTGCACTGTTGTCCATGTGCTCCCTATCTCCACCTGCCTCCATCACCTCTTATCCACTCAAAGCATCACGCATCCTTCAGACTAGAGCATACATTCCTGCTTCCCGACATGCCTCTACCTTGCACCCTCCCACCCACTCATCCACCCCTGCAAGCAACCCCATCCGTCCACTCAAACATGCCCCCGTGAATGCTCCCAGGTGGTCTCTCACGCATATCATCATGCACCCTCCCCTGCGTGCCCCCCTGCATGCGCCAGGTGCTGCTAGCGCAGGGCGTGGGGGCGCAGTATGCGGCGCCGTACCTGGGGAGAATGGATGCGCTGGGTAAAGACGGCAAGGCCGAGATCATCGCCATGCAGGTACGTGCCATGGCATGCTGTGTCATTGCATGTGATGCTGCGTCATTGCATGCCGTGCTGTGTCACTGCATGCCATGCCATGCCATGCCATGCCGTGTCATTGCATGCCATGCCATGCCGTGTCATTGCATGCCATGCCGTGTCGTTGCATGACATGCCATGCCATGCCGTGTCGTTGCATGACATGCCATGCCATGCCGTGTCATTGCATGACATGCCATGCCATGCCGTGACATTGCGGTTTGGGTAACAGAGTGTGACTGCTTCTATCTTCTCCGCAATACCCCCCATCCTCTCCCGCAATCCATGATCTCCCCCCTCGTCCCCTTCTCCTCCCAGCGTGCCGTCTCGGCCACCAGCAGTGCAACGCGTGTGCTGGTGGCGAGTGTGAGGGCACCGGGGGAGGTATCGGCACTGGCAGCAGCAGGCGTGGATACATTCGCGCTGCCCCCGGCCATAGTGGCGCGCATGCTGCACGTGCCCGAGACAGAAACAGCTGCTGCTGACTTTGAGCGAGCAGCGCTGGCGCAAGAACCCAAGGACAACTGACAGCTTGAAGATTCACAGCTTTGGAAATTGGTTCATTCACATCACAGCACTGAATTTTGCTGGGTAGGGCGTAGGTAGGAACACTAAGTTTTGATGTTCCTAGCCTGTGTGGGTATGTACTATGTAGGCACTATCTATTGCTCTCTCTGGGCATTTCACTGGTGGTGTTAGCTTGCATGGATTTGAATCCGGTGTTTCGCATCGCATCCATGGTATGGAATGGAACCCCTTCTAATCCTGTGGTCGGGGGATGCAAGTTCCCTGATGCTTGGTGTTTCTGACAGGCTTGGTTGGATCGCTCAAAGAGAAGGCCCTGCTAGGAAGTATACTACGGTTAAAGGAGTCAAACAAGCACTGACCTAAGGAGAATGCAATATCGTTGGGTAATTTCAGCTTGGAATATACGTACACCTAACCAACAGGAGAAAATGTATTGTACAACAGTTGATCCATGGGCCAACCAAACTGGGCGGCTGGGGAGGAGATGGGATGGGAGCAGGAGATTGGTGAGAGCCGGGCTGACAGGTATGGGGCGCGTTGCTAGGGTTGATGCACGCTAATAGGTTGATGAGTGCTGCTTCTGCTGCCGCCACCACTGCTACTGCTGCTGCTACCGCTGCTGCTGCTGTGCTGAGTGTGGGATGGCATTCCCTCGTGTGCTGAGTGTGGCATGTGGTGCAGCCACTGGTGGTCGCAGCACATGGCAGGCAACAAGGCCGCACTGCTGACAGCGACAGCACCACTACACGTGGAAGCAGCAGCAGCAGCAGCAGGAGCAGAAGAAGAAGCAGCAGGAGCTGAGAGATAGCCATCTATACACTGAACAGTGTCATTGGCAGTCGCACCATCGGCATCATCAGCACGAGCATCACTACCCATTTCCTCCTCCTCATCATCTAATGCCATGTGCACAGCATCAAGGGCAGGGTCAAGAGCAAGCAGGGTCCTGGCAGGGAGGGAGACAGTAGGCAGGCCCAGCTCCCCCTTGCCCGTCTTGCTGCTGCTGCTGCTGCTGCTGCTGCTGTGTGCTGCTCTCCCTTTCGCCCTGTCCTGCTTGCTCTGCGCCCACCACTGCTGCTGCCACTGCCACGCCTCGCCTGCCCGCACCAGCGCCTGCTGCAGCTCCTGGTTCCTGGATAAGACGCACATGCACACATGCGCACACACACACGGCAGGCAACCATGGGCGTGAAAGAAAGTTATCACCAGGAACCATGCGCCTGCTGCAGCTCCTGGTTCCTGGATAAAGACGCACACGCGCAAGGCACGCAAGCATGGCAGAGAGAGAAACTGACTCATAGGAATGGACGCCCAGAGGTAACAGAAGAAAGTTATTGGGCGTGTCACAATGTCGGCTGCACAAGAACCTACGCGCCTCATGCCTTTGCTTATGCGCTTCTCCCACCTCCCCCCTCCCCTTTCCCCTCCCCTTCCCCCCTGGTCTCCTCCGCCCCTGCGTCCCGCCCGCCACTCACCGGGCGCGGTGCTTGGCGACGGCCGCGTGGAAGCAATACGACACGTAGGTGCCCAGCACGATCTGCAGCACGCCCAGCGCCAGCAACAGCAGCAGCAGGAAGCGCATGCGCCGCGTCAGCAGCCGCACCCGCCGCCGCTGGAAGCGCAGCCACGCGGCGGCGGCCTCCGCTTCATCCGGCACGGATTCCGGCGGGGACCAGTCGGGCGCGAGCCACGGCTGGCGGCGCTGCTGCAGCTGGTGGTGCAGCAGCGAGAGCGCCGCTAGCGGCCGCTCCACTTGCGGCCGACACATGCCCCGCTGGGGGGGGGAAATCAACGGAGTCGGGAGAGATATCGAGAGTGTTAGTAACTACCGGTAAGCGCTGCCGGGGGAACGAAAGTGTTGCGAGAGACTATCGCTGAGCGGTGAAAAAGACAGTGCGTTGACAGCCGCACGGAATGGGTGGTGGAGGAAAGCGGAGATAACGGCAGGCAGGTCGGAAGGGAAGAAAAGTGGGGGCCGAGGATACTGCTGGTTCCGACTGCTGTGCTGAGCTGACAGGAAGAGCTCGGGCGAATTTGCTGACGCATGTTGTGTGCGGATGTTACAGCATTTCCTGAGGTAATAATAATCACAACCTATCCTATAGAACAGAAAAACACTACCTACACATGCCAACCACTACTCTATTTGGCAGACATGTATAAGGAACAATTACCAGTACTACGTCATTCAGAGCCCGCTGAGCTATCAGCATCATCGGCATCATGCGTGGTGATGGCGGCAGGTCGCCACATCATGCCAGCAGCGGTGTCCATGAGCATGATCCCCACCTGCGCCAACTCATCTCGAATGGCATCTGACCGTGCAAAGTCCTTGGCTTTCCTTGCCTCCTCCCGCTGCTCCATCATCGCCTCTACTTGCAATGCACTCATCCCCGCTCGCTTCAGCGCCAGCTGCTTCAAGTCCTCCAGAAGCTGCTTCAGGGAGGGGCGCAGGTGGCTTGCACAATGAGATCGTGCATTTCAAGAGAGAATCCGGAGAACCAACATGGACAATAGGGAAGGACGGCTGAGCATAAGTCAACATCGGCGCAATGCATATGAAATATTCTGTGTTGTGTTGATGCCTTGGAGATGTCAAAGACGCAGTCTCACCGGGGTATATCCAGTGGTGGGTAGGCCGAGCTGGCCGAGCACGGAAACCACGGCTTCTTGCAGCAGCAGGAGGGAGGGCACCCGGGAGGGGTCCTTCTTGTACTGCCAACGCAGTGGCAGGCATGCACAAACGGGGCACACCGTTGGTTTCAGCGAATGCGGCCATGAGCCCAAAAAGCAAAACACAATGGTAGCGGTAGATGGAGACTCCTAGCAGCAATTTGCTTCCCCTCTGAGCACTCTAACCACTCGTGGTGCGTGCACCACCCCCTCACCTCAACACTCCCTCCCCCTCCGGCCTACCTCTCCCCACCTCCCCCGCTCCTACCCCCACCCCCCAACCCCTCCATCCCCCAAAACTTCAATCTCCAACCTTGTAATGGCATTGTGGCAGTCCCCAATCTCACTCACCTTCTTGCCCCCCAGCATGTCCCCCATGAGCTTGAGCGGCTCTGAGAGGGCCGCCACTCCCTGCGCCGTGTGCAGGTCGTCCGCCAGCGCTGCTGCTACCGCTGCTGCCACCTGCGTTGCTGCTGCCACTGCCACCTTGGCTGGCGCAGGAGGCGGCTTGGACGCTCCTGCACCAGGTGATACCTGCTGCTGCTGCTGATTGGCCGCTTCGCAGTCTGCCAAGAGCTGTACCAATTGAGAAGCCAGGTGCAAAAGGGGGTTGGCAGACGAGAGGGACAGAGTGCACGAGTGAGAGAGGGATAGAGAGGGGAAAGGGAGAAGAGAGAAAAGGTGAGCGACGGGGGGAGAGAGGAGTTTGGGGGGAGAGGAGGACATAAATGAAATAACAAAATTCTTGATTGCTGGTCTGCACGTGACATGCCGTATAAGGCGCCTAAAAAAACGTCTCCTTCACGTGGACTTTGAGGAGCCTAAACAACAGTGCGCTGGTGACATGCCTGGTAGAGGTAGAAGACGCGGTCGGATGCGCGGTCGAGCTGGCGGTCGCTGTAGTTGATGGGCGAGCGGTAGTGTGTCGACAGCAGGAACCACCGCACCGCCACCGGGTGAAAGCGATCCAACACCTGCCGCACCGTGGGGGGGGGGAAGGAGAGGGGGAGTATGAGGGGGTAAGAGGGGAAGGAGATAGACACTGGTGATAGGGAGATAGAGGGAGGGAGAGAGGATTCTGTGTGAGAGGGAGAGACGGACACTGGCCCCCCTGCTCTGATTCAGCGTAAGCAATGCGGTGTGGTGCAGTGCGGTGCACACCTCTCGGATGGTGAAGAAGTTTCCCAGCGATTTGGACATCTTCTCCGAGTCCACGTTTACAAACCCATTGTGCAGCCACACCGACACCCCACACGCCTCCCCCTCCCCCTCCGCGCAGTGCAAACACCCTCCTCCATGCTGCTGCCCCTCCTCCCCCCCATGCGCATGCTGCTGCTGCGGCTCCACACCATCACCACCGGCACCAGCCGAAGCACCAGCACCCCCAGCAGCAGCAGCAGCAGCAGCAGCGGCGGCGGCGGCGGCGGCCTTGCTCTGTGCGAGCTCGTTCTCATGGTGCGGGAAGATGAGGTCCCTGCCGCCCCCGTGGATGTCAAATCGGAACCCCAGGTAGCGCTGGCTCATGGCGCTGCACTCTATGTGCCACCCCGGCCGCCCCAACCCCCACGGACTCTCCCACGACACCTCGCCCGGCTTGGCGCTCTGAGGGGGGTGAGGGGTGAGGGAGACGTGGGGGCATGGGGGCATGGGGGCATGGGGGCATGGGGGCATGGGGGTATGGGGATGTGAATGGAGTGTGGGAGGGGCGAGCAGCATGGTATGGGTGTGGAGGGATGGGACGGGTGCGGAGGCATGGGATGACATGGCACAGGGGCACGGAATGGGTATGGATAGTGGGAAGAGAGAAGGATGTGCCATCCAGCTTACTGCACGCGCACCTTCCAAAGCGCAAAGTCAGCTGGGTTCCTCTTTCTCTCATCCACTGCCACCCGCTCGCCTGCCCGGTTCTCCTCCTGCCGCCGCCCGGACAGCTGTCCGTATCCTTCCGCTTTGTCCACATTGAAAAAGACATCCCCGCCGTCCACCACATAGCCGACTCCCGATTCCACTATCTAGAAAGACAGAGGGGTGTAAGATGAGATAGAGGATGGATCGATGGAGCAAGGGAGAGTAAGCAGCACATCACAACATGGAAGATTGGCCAGGGAGCATGGCATGGCATGGCATGGCATGGCACCAGAGCACTGTCTGGCACGGTACGGTATGGCATGGGAACGACAAAGCACATGGGAGGGTACCTGTTGGATCATGTGGATGATGTCGGGGATGTGCTCCGACACCTTAGGCTCGTGCGTGGGGGGCAGGCACCCTAGCGCATGCATGTCCGCATGGAACTCGCCAATGAACCGACGGCTCAGATGCAGCGGATCCTCGCCCAGTTCCAACGCACGCTTGATGATCTGCAGGGGGGGGCGGAGGGAGAGAGTGGGCAGGGAGACAACATACATGTGTTACGTTGCAGGGAGCATGGAAGAACACAGATGGATGGTAAAGCAAATGGAAGGGCCGGAGAGCCGGATGGGAAGCTGGGTAGAAAGAAGGGCGTTGCCGGAACAATGTTATGGCTTGGGGTAGCATGCCATAACACACTGACAGGCGCGCCAGAAGGGTGGTGGACAACTGGGAGGGAAGGTAAGACGGAGCAGTTGAGATGGACACATGCGCGCATGCATGCATGTAGAGGCAAGGTCAGCTGGGTAACTGCAGGGATAACATGCAGGAGAGAGAGAGATGCATGGACATGGATGGATGAAGACGTGGTCGGCAGCACCCCTTGCATGGCAGCACCCCTTGCATGGCAGCGCCCCTTGCATGGCAGCGCCCCTTGCATGGCAGCACCCCTTGCATGGCAGCACCCCTTGCATGGCATGGCATGTGACTGACCTTGTCATCCACATCAGTGAAGTTGCGCACGTACGTGACGTCATACCCCATGTGCTGCAGGTACCTGGTGCGGTGTCATGCCACCACAGAGAGAGACAAAGCAAAGCGCACAAGGGGACACATAGGGGCAGAGACGGCCATACATAAGTGTGCTGCCTCAGCAGGATGGGTAGTACCATGAGTTGGACCAGATCATGTCGCATGGGCATGGGCATGGGCATGGGCATGGGCATGGGCATGGGCATGGGCATGGGCATGGGCTTGCATAGCTCACTTAGCTGTGACAAGCATGAT
This sequence comes from Closterium sp. NIES-67, assembly GCA_027943415.1. Taxonomy (NCBI): domain Eukaryota; kingdom Viridiplantae; phylum Streptophyta; class Zygnematophyceae; order Desmidiales; family Closteriaceae; genus Closterium; species Closterium sp. NIES-67. Next base: position 25,580 of record BQMB01000705.1, on the reverse strand, counting down.
GTGGCAGCATTGGTGGCTTAGCTGAGCAGTGCCAGCAGCCGAAGCAGCAGCGGCAGCAGCAGCAGCAGCAGCAGCGGCAGCAGCCTAGAAAGCAGGTGGAGAAGAAGAGGGGGGGAGAGGAAGAAGAGAAGAGAAGGGGGAGACGAGGGTGTGGAGTGGCGTCACACACACCTGTACAGGACGTCGAAGGAGACATATACGCGGGCATGGCCGATGTGGCTGTAGTCGTACACCGTCACACCGCACACATACATGCCCACTTTCCCCGCCTGCAGCGGTACAAACTCCTCCTTGCCGCGGCTCATCGTGTTGTACAGCATTAGCTTCACCGCCTCCTCCTTACCCTTTTCCTTCCCCTTCCCCTTCCCCTTCCCCTTCGCCTTCTCGTTCTCCTTCCTCTGTCCCTTGCTCTCTTCTCTTCTCTTCTCGTCCTCACTTCTGCAGCTCCCTGCTTTCTCACCTCCCTCCTCTCCACTCACCACTCTCGCATCACCTACTGCTTTCTCCTCCCCTGTCCCCACAGCCGCACCCCCCTCCGTCTCCTCCTCCGCTACCGCCAAACTCGCATCTGCATTCGCGCTACCCCGCGAGAAGAGTCTTCGAGAGCCACTCTCCCGCCTGATTCCGCCGCTGTAGCTTCCGCACCCGCTGCTGCTGCTGCTGCTGCTGCTGCAGAGCGTGGGGTGTGGTGGTGGCAGGGAGTACAAGGGGAGTGAAGCGACGCTGGAGTGGTAGCAGCCATGGCGGAAGGGGGGTACCGATCCGTGCACTTGGCGCGGAATAGCGCTGCATTGGCGGCTGGGGCTGCTGTCACAATTCACGCTGAGAAATCGCATCCTCCCCCCGCTGCAGTTGTGCTCGGATCGGATGAAACCTCCCCTGGTCAGTCCCGTGTCGCGGCGTAGATTAGAAGCTATCCCACTTTCACGACTCTGCGCCGTTGTCTCGCGTCCGCATATGCCTATCTCTTGCCGCGCTATTCCGCTGATTCCAGTTCCGCGGGGACCGGCCGCATTCCGCAGAATGCCCATAGCCCCCGCCATGAGCGTGCGCGCGTTCCGGCGGAGAGGCGCGGCCGCGGCGGCGGCTGCTCCTGAGCGGTGAAGGCAGTGCGCGGGGGAGAGGGTGGGCGCAAAGGCGGAGATTGTGGCCATTGGGAGGCGCCTCAGCGCGCGCGCCGTGCTGGCGGGCGCGGGGAGGTAACCCAGGGTATGTGCTGGTGGTGACCGGAGGCTACTAGCGTTTGGCTTTCAGGCACTACGGAACCTAAGGGACCCGAGCCAGGAAGGGAGGTGGAAAAAAAAAACCCTAAAAGAGCACGATTCGATAATGCAGTGGAATCACATGTGGTTCGGTTGATAATCACATGACTTAGGATACAGGAGAGAGTGGGGACAAGCCACAAACTAGGTGACTAGTTAGGCAAGCAACTACCATATGCATAAACATTGCTGTGAAGTGTCTCCTTGGTCTATGAACACATGTACCCTCACAAAGAAAGCTCATCTAAGCTACCCGCACAAAACGGCCAGCCAAGCACGGAGCCAGAAAAATCAGTCAACAATCACAAGCACAAGACTACTCACAGCATCCTCAATTCCCTTCCCTTCCCTTCCCTTCCCTTCCCTCCCCAACCCTGGGGTGCAGTGCAAAGCAAAGCGAACCCTGCCCCCAACACCGATCAGCTAGATGCTGAGCCGAGCACACGAGCGGTTGCCCGGCCAAATGCCTTAGCTGCAAGGAGCATGTCATCCTGGGAGTGACCGGCCGACAGGCACACGCGAATGCCCGCTGGCAGGGGGCAGATGTCCAGGGGCGAGCGCAGCGGCACACTCACCAGCACATCCTCTCCCTCCCGCATCTGCCAGGCCCGGGGAGGGGAACGAACACAGGAGGGGATGCATGCAGGCAAGGGGTGCACACGGGCAGGGAAGCCACAAGGGAGCAGGTCAGTAGATCGAGAGCAACAGGTTGGGGCTTGGCTGCGAGCAACAGGTTGGGAGCACAGGGTGTGGAGAAGAGCAAGGTGCAGGGGGTTCTTTTCCTCTCCAGATGCTTCACAGGATGTCTTGCTCTCACCTCATCCACTATCTTCTGCAGCAGCGCTGGCTCGTCCTCCCCATCCCGCACCCCACCCGCGCCGCCTGCTGCCTTGGACACCCGCAGCAGCAGCACGGGCGACACCGCGTGGCCTTGCACCTCGAGAGCAGGGCAGTGCGCCGCCATGCCTGCAGAGTTTCCAGGGGAGGAGAGGGGTTGACAGCATGTGGCAAGGGGTACACGAGATGTGGTGACAGGCATAAATAGGCTGCTAGGCACGGCATGAGTGAGTGATGCAGAGAACACCACCAGGTGCAGTTCAACATGCAAAGCCAACCAAGGCACTGCAGGAAACTCCCTTCCAGGCGCTGTAACAGCATTCAGCACTCCCTCCCAGACTTCCCTCCAATCCAGCACATGCTCTTCTCCACCCCTCACAACCCGCCCTCTCTCCTCCTAACGCCCCTGCTTACACGCCTTCCTCCCCCGCGTATGCGCACAGCGCAGCACAGCACAGCGCAGCACAGCACAGCGCAGCACAGCACAGCACAGCACAGCACAGCACGGCGACTGACCTTCCCGGAAGGCCGTGGCGTTGGCTTGCAGCAGCGAGCGCGCGTTGGGGCGCGCCTCCATCTCGTCCAGCGCTGCCATGGCGGCTGACGCCAGGAACGGCGGCAGCGACGCCGAGAAGCAGTACCCCATGCCGCCCAGCCGCTGGGGGGAGCGGCACGGGCGCGGGGAAGATGGGGCCAGCGAGCACGAGCGCATGAGAAGTGCAGATGAGTGGGGGCGAAGGGTAGAAAGGCAGTAGGGGATGAGTGACGGACGGTGTCATACGACGACAGCACACAGTAAGTGGCAAGCGAGCATGCATGGAAGGAGGGAGAGCGGGAGCAGCGGAGAGGCGGAGCGGCAGCCATCGCACCTGGTGGTCGACGACCTTGGCGCTGCCGCAGCAGAACCCCCCGACTGATGCGAGAGACGTGCCCATGGCGGCGACGATGATGTCGATGTTGGTGACGGGCGTGCCGTAGTGCTCTGAGATGCCCCGCCCCGTGGCGCCCAGCACGCCAAAGGACAGGCTCTCCTCCACTATGATGCGGAACTTGTACTTCTCCTTCAGCCGCACCAGCTCCGGCAGCGGCAGCAGCTGCCCCGAGCACTGCAATGCAGCGCAGCAGCGAGGAAGGGCGGGAACGGAGAGGGGGGGAAGGGTTGGGAGGAAACGAAGGGACGGAATGGGGTTGAGGTTACACGCTGGGATAGGCGGAGATGGAGACGGGGGAAGTGGGTGAGGTGGGGTGCTTGAGTTGGGACAGGTGGACAGGCGTTGGCGATGGGAGGAGACATGTGTGGGGCGTGTGGGGTGTGTGGGCTGGGCTCCCCTCCACTGTGATGCGCAATTCGTGCTTCTCCTTGAGCAGCACGAGCTCGGGGAGAGGAGCAGCTGCCCCCAGCAGTGCAACACGAGGGAGAGAGTGCGGGCAAAGTGAACCCTCGCAAGAATTGAAATTCTCCAGATTTTATGGCTGGCACTGCCATTTCTTTCCCTTCCTTTCTCCCTCCATCCCTCCCCCGTCGGCCCCTTCCCCCTTGAACTCCCTCAACATCCCCTCCTCTTTCCCCCTCTCCCCCCTCGCTCCCCTCCCCCCATCCCCCTTGCCTGGTAGAGGGCTTCGACGGCGATGAAGCGGCGGCTGTCGGTCTTGGTGCTCTTATGGTCGCCAGCAACCTCCTGCTGCAGCAGCTGCTCCAGGTGCTGCATGTCGTTGTGGCGGAAGTAGCGCACTGTGCTGCGCGCCAGCGTCATGCCGTTCTGCATCGCCCACCCCACGCCCTCGTCGCTGGGGCAGTAAAGGGGAAAAGGGGGGGCGGGGGGGGTGTAGGAGGTGGGGGGAGTGGGGGGGTGGAGAGATGACTTTTGAGTTCACTCAAACGTGTGTGCGCTAGCGTCATGCCGTTCTGCATCGCCCACCCCACGCCCTTGCTGCTGTATGCCGCACATACACCACGGGGGAGCGGGGGGGCGGGGGAATGGAGGATGAAGAAAAGCGAGCGGAGAGGGACGGGAGAGGGGGGAAGGTGAGGGGAGGGGCGGAGGTGAGTGCGTTTGAGGAGAGGTGGTGAAGGATTCAGGGCTACGAGGCGGGGCATGGGTGGATGGCTGATATGGTATTGAGCCATGGCATTGGGTGGCGATGTGAAGCATGCGCATAGGTCACAGGAAGGAGGAACGCAGTGACGTTCACACGAACAGGAAGAGGCAAGGCACAAGGTGAGCGAACAGCAGAAGAGGCGCGAAAGGTTAGGAAGGGTAGGATAAGGCAATGATGAGGGGAGGGGAGGGGGTCGGAGGGGAGGGGAGGGGAGGGGAGGGGAGGGGAGGGAGGGGTTTTACGCGATGATGAGGTCGCCGCGCTTGCAGAAGGCGGGGATGGTGGAGGCGACGGTGGCAAGCCCGTACGAGTACAAGATGCACCCCTCCACGCCCAGGAACCCCGCCAGGCGCTCCTCCAGGTCCAAATGCACGTCTGCCACACCCACCACAGCAAGCAACAGGTGCCCGGGGATGGAGCAGGGGGGGGGGGGGGGAGAGGGGGGGCGGGGGAAGAAAGGGGGTTTGAGGGAGGGGTGGCGCATGGCATATGGCACATGCGCCTTTGATGAGGGCAATGACTGACAGGGGGTATGGCTCGGATTATACCTACGTGGCACACAGCATACCTATAGTGCCGTAGAATCCGCGTGGGCCACAGGAGCCGACTCCGTACTTGTGCAGTGCTGCTGTGGCCGTCTCCTGGGGTGGTGCACACAGGGCGAGGGGTGGGAGAGGGGCGGAAGAAACCACGAGGATGCGCTTGGGTGGACACGGTACCTGGCACATGGCGCATGGCACATAGCACATGGCACATGACACATGGCACATGGCAAATGGCACATGGCACATGGCACATGGCACATGGCACATGGGAGATTGGACATGACACATGGCTAATGCTGTTTGACAGTGATCTGAGATTCACGTGACTGCCACGCACGTGACTGACCTGCCCACGGCACTGACTGACCTGCACATGCGCGTTGCCTATGAGGCCAAGGAAGTTCATGGACGCTAGATTCAGCATCTTGCGCCCATCCGCCACAGTCCATGGCTCGCCAGCCCTGGGGATAACGAGGGCGGAGGAGGGGGGGGGGAGGAAGCGGGGGGTGGGTGGTAGGAAGAGGGGGAAAGGGAGAGATGAGCATCAGGAGCGAAGGGCGTGCACGAGAAGCAAGCATAACACACCCAAGGGGCATCAAGCTACTTGCTTACAGCACCATCACATATTGTTGTCCCCATTGCTACCTGTACCATCCCATCCTCCAAAACCACCCCCTGAGTCTATAAAACAGGGTACTCCCCCCCTCACTCCCCTTCCCCTCCCCCCTCCCCCCCCCCCCCCCCGCTCACTTGTCCAGTACGGGCACGTGGCGGGCCAGTGCTTGAGAGGGAGCGGGCGGGTGCAGCGGCTCAGGCACCCATTCCTCGCATAGATGGTCTATCTCCTGCACGCCGGGGCAATGGGGCACACAGGGATGGGGCAAAGGTCACATGAGGGTTGTTGAGAGAATTTCAAGATGGCTTCAAAATTTTGTGAGGGAGCAAAGGTAGGTCGCGAGAGACAGGGCAGGAGGAGAGAGGGCGGCTTGAGTTGCAACAGCACGTGAAGTGAAATGAAGGGGACGCGGGGAGTGAGAAGCAGGGTAAAGGGCAGAGGCGAGGGGAGAGGTTGGGAGGGGGGGGGGGGGAGGTGGGTTGACCTTTTCAGTGAGGGAGCGTTTGTCTGGTTTGTAGCTCTTCTGCGTCATGAGGAAGACGATGGCCACCAGCAGAATGGTCTCCAGCACCAAGTGGCCTGCCGTGCACGGCCGAGGTCGCGCGCACACGCACAGGCAAAAACGCGCGCACAGTCAGGCGGACGGGTGGGCGCACACACAATAGGTAGTCACACGGACAAGCGGGGAGTGCGGACAGAAGGAGGGGCGAGGAAAGCACGCAATTGAGAAAGCATACAAACAGGTTACCATACAAACTCGCGGAGGGGGCAAAGGCGAGGAGAGGATCTCGTAAAGGATAACGGATTTCGAGGGTGGGATGGGAAAGCGATGTCAGAGAGCGTCTGGGTTCGGATCAAGCCAGGCGCAACACTGCGTGGATCCGACGCAGGATGGTGGAAAGGCGGGGGCAAAGCGACCGCTTTGGAAGAACGGGAAGGGAACGGGAGGAAAATTAGGAATGAGGATGCACGCGCGCGCACCATCGACGGTGAGGTCGAGGAAGCTGACTCGGAAGAAGGGCAGCTGCAGGTACGTGCTGATGGTCTCCAACAGCTGCACCGCCATGCCCGCCACCGCCTCGTACAGCCCCATCACCGCTCGCAACCGCGGGAATTGGAGAGAACGACGGTGGAGAATGGAGAGTGGCGAGTGGAGAATTGAGAGAATTGACGGCGCGCACGCGGTAGCGTCCTGCGTTGCTTCGACAATCGTGACGCGCACTTGACTGGCAGCAGGTCTCACGATTTGCTCGGCTGTCTGGTAGGGGAATCTAGGGGTGGACAGACACGCGCCCGCAACTCAGCCTAAACGTTCCGCAACTCCTTCCAGCTCAGAATGGCACACGCAGACGACGGCGACGGCGGCGGCGGCGACGGAGACCGAAGAGGCATTGACTCAACTACGTGCAATGCTCCCACGTTGCTGCTCGAGCGGATCAACGGCGGATAAAGCTGCAATTGCAGCTGACGCCGTGGCTACGTGGCCCTCGATGCGCCGTGGTGAGCTGGTCACATGACGTGGAACTATGGCGGTGGTGCGTCGTATGGAAGCTAACGATCAGCTGGCCGGATTAGCGGACGGGGACCGTCGGATTCAGCTCGCTGGGTTTTTTATTTCGTCGGAGTAGTCGAGGTTTGGTTTGGCTGGCTTGGGAAGTTTGGAGGGTAAATTCACTATCGAGGGAGCAGAGAGGGGAGTGTGGAGTGTGGGGACCAGCTCCCTCGATAGAGTCACAGGACAACACAGTGGCCGCCGTATGCTGTACAGTAATTGGTTGTGAGATTTGGATCCCATGTGGCCAAGCAAGCGAGAAATAACCTGATAATAAACTTTCGAGAAAAGAAATGCTGTAGATGGGTAACTATCCTCGTTTGTGACCCAGCGCCTGCTACCTAGAGCAGATCATGCTGGGTGAAATCCCCGCTTGGGGGTGCCTCACCGCGATCGTACAAGGCGATAGCTTCACTCGTCAAGCTCTAGGATGCATTCTACGTGCACAGCTACAGCAGCCCGCCGTGGACCGAAGTGCGGAGCTTTTGCTGCACTGTCATGCGCGACTGCCAATCCATGGCACCTCTCCTCATATGACTCCACCGAGCTGGCACCACTCAATTGGAATCTGCGGAATCTAGCTGCAAGTGCCTGTGGGCGCCGCGCTTTCGTGTGCTTCTGAAGCCGTGATAGGCACACACACGGCCTTGGCGCAAGCTCTGCTTGTCTTACAGTAATCGGTGGGTCTGGTAGGTCAGAGGAGCGGCAGCAGCACGCTAAGTGGACGAGGTTCCTTTCCATGGTTTCGTTTTTACGGACCTAGGAAACGCGATCGCAGGGCCTGGCCGGCCGGCCGGCGCGAGAGAGAGCCATCGGTTTTTCTTTCCGTTTATTCCTTCCGGCGCTTCGATCCGTGCTACCCCTCGCGATTCGCGATTCCCGACCGCGACCAGTGACTTTGGAATGATCTGTTCGTTCTCGGCGCGAGGTGCAGCCCGCACACCAGATTTGCAAAATTCCCGCTGGTAGCAAAAACAAAAGTCCAGATTTTTCTGACTCTCACGTTTCCTTGAAGCTGTCACCTTTTTTTCGATACAATTAAGTCCACAGCGGCAAGCCTAGAAGCCAGTCGTCACTCTGCGTGTCTGTGTTTGTGTGTGCGTCAGTCGCAAGCTCGAGAGTCCGCATTGCTCTTGCGCTCCCTTGCGGCCCGACCTGTCCGATATCCCTTCGTGTGTCCGCATAGATTCATCGTACAGCATAGAGTTAACGGTTTGCGCACCGCGATTTAGAGTCATACCTCGTCGGTTTCACGGGACGAGCCTTACACAGCGTTCGTGCGGCTGGCCCTCGCTCCCTCACCCTCCCTCCACCTCATCATCGTATTCCCTTCCGCGAATACCCTTGCGCTCCTCTCCATCGCCCCCACCATGATCACCGCTCTCAACCGAACCCTAACCTCCTCCCCATAGTCCGCGCTTCTCTCCGCCCATCGCTCCCCCCACCATGCGCGGCCTCCCCATAAAGAGCTCGCCCGCCAGCAAGCAGCGCAAGCCCATCCTCCCCAACCACTCGCCGCGGAAGCCGCAACGATCCTCCGCCCTCGGCGGCGGCGGGGGCGGGGGCGGCGGCGGATGGCGGGGGATATTCACCATGCGGCGAGTGATGACGGTGCTGCTGGCGGGCGGGGGGCTGGCGTGTTTCACGTCGGTGCTGTGCCTCATGCGCCTGCTCTACCGGGTAGATGCGCCCATGGACCCCTCGCAGCTGCTCGACGCGGCGGCGGCCGCGGGGACCACTGGCGGGGGGAGCTCGTCCGCGGATCTGCTGCTGGAGAACGCCGCGCGGCAGCAGCTGCCGTCGCTGTCCATCCGCGCGCTGCACGTGCTGCAGCAGGCGCGATCGCTCGCCATGGTCACTGGATTCGGGGAGGTACGCTTGTGGAACGAGCATGCGTAGCCCTCCCCCCTTCCTTCCTCCCCCTCCCCTCCCCCCTTCGCTCTCTTTCTCATTCTGCTCGCCTCGTATCGTCGCTCGATTTGATCCTCCCGACCCCACTGGTTCTCCCCGCTCTCCTCGCTCCCCCTTCTGCCTCCCTGCGTCCCTTCGTCCCTCCTCATCTCGATACGCATGCCGAAATCAGTCCCTTCAAATTCACCTTCACAACCACCCCCACCCCCCCCCCCCCAAACCCCCCACACCCCTCTGTGCCTCTCTCCCTTGCGTGCCATGAGCAGCACCAGCCGCAGCAGGACAAGCCCGTGCCGCCGTGCATCCACGTGGACACTGACCTGCTCCCGGCAGCCACGTACCTCCTCCCACGCGACCGGGCCATCCTCCTGCGCCCACGTCCAGGCTCCTCCACACCCGACGCTGCTAGTTCCACTTCCGCCTCGGCAGCCACGCGCCAATTCCCTCGCTCCCAGCGCATCCGCACGGCCTCACCTGTCCGCATCCCCCCGGCCCAGCTCCTTCCCTCCTCCTCCCCTCCCTCCCCCGCCTTTGCTGAGGACGACCCCCAGCCGTTCGCGCTCGTGTGGCGGGGAGCGCACGGGCAGGTGTGCCGGCGGTGGGCCACAGACGTGCGGGCGAGGATACGGGAGGCTGGCAGAAGCGGCGCAGTCTATGTGTCCGTGCAGCTGCAGCTGGGGGAGGGAGTGGGAGCAGGTGGGGGCAGTGGGGGCAGTGGGGGCAGTGGGGGCAGTGGGGGCAATGGGACTGCGGATAAGGGCGAGCGGCAGGGGGGGGAGAGAAAGGGGCAAGAGGCTGTGAAGCGAGAGGGTGGGGAATTGGGCGATAGAAGAGGGGTCGGGAGGAAGGGTGAGGGGGAAGCAGCGGGAGCGGGAGCGGGAGGGAGAGGAGAGGAGGCTCCACGGGAGGGATGGCGGCGGGATCTAAGGTTGATTGAGCGGGGATTGGTGGAGACTCAGCGCGTGGTGCTGTCCCTGGCGCTGTGGGGGGGAAGGGAGGGGCTGGAGGTGAATGAGGAGAGCGGGCGAGCGGAGGACTTGCAGGCGAGGGGGGATACTGGGAGGGTTCCTGGGGGGATGGGAGGGGAGGCGGGGGAGGAGGTGCTGCGCGTGGGGGCAGTGGGGCAGAGCATCACGAGGCAGAGAGAAGTGGGGCCGCTGGTGGCGCTGGTGAGCACGGGCGAATGCAGGTGGTGTAATGAATCAATGGCGTAGGGAGACCGCCATCACACTGTGCACAGACCAAGCACAGACCAAGCACAGACCATGCACAGACCATGCACAGACCATGCACAGACCATGCACAGACCATGCACAGACCATGCACAGACCATGCACAGACCATGCACAGACCATGCACAGACCATGCACAGACCATGCACAGACCATGCACAGACCATGCACAGACCATGCACAGACCATGCACAGACCATGCACAGACCATGCACAGACCAAGCACACACACTCGGCTCGTTCACGGTCCTTGCGCGTGTTTCCCGTTCCAAGTACTCCCATCGTATTCCACCCCATGCGTCCGTACGTCTCCCTGTCCTTCACTTTCCCCCTCCCACCCCTCCCCCCTATTCTGCACTGCACAGGTGCCTCCATCAGCCTGGTACCTCTCTATTGATCTCTGCGCGCCACAATCCTTCCCTCTTCTTGGCGATGTGCCCCCTCCTGGGGGAGCAGCAACTGCTGGCACTCTTGCTGCCGGCACTGGTGCTGCTACTGATAGCAGCGGTGGAGCTGCTGCTGCTGCTGCTGCTGCTGCTGGGGTTGCCGCTGGTAACGGTTCGCATGTGGCAGAGGCGGTGGGCGGTGTGGGTGTGAAGCTGTCCCTCATGTACCTGACAGACTCCTCTCTCCTGTCGCAACGCCCGCCTGCTGTGCCCAGCAGCAGGGACCAAGGTACGAGCTGCGGTGTGTGTGTGTGTGTCCAAGGGGAAATGCGCTGCCTCACTTCCCTCGTTCTCTCCCTTGTGCTTGCTTGCCTGTTGTGCCTGTTGCTTACATATCAACAGCAGATTTCACCCTTCCGAAGTCAGCCTGCCTCCTTGTCCGATGACACCTCCCCTTCCCTCTCCCTGGCCTGCTATCACCGTCACCAGGGAATGAATCTTCTCCACTTGACGCCACAGCAGCAGCAGCAGCAGCAGGCGCTACAGCAGCATCCACCCCTGTGCTACCGACATGTTTGATACGGGCAGGTCCCCGGCTGTTTTACACTGCCCGGGAGCCACAGGGGGAGGAGAGGGAGGAGATTTGGGGCAACATCTCCGTTCCCCTTGCCTCTTCGCACTCCTTCGCTTCCTCCACCTCCTCCTCCTCGTCCCCCTCTACTGCATCGGGGCAGGGCCACGCGTTCGGGGTGGCACAGCTGTCGGTGCAGTGGGACAGCAACTGCAACGTGGTGCAGCACACTGTGGTCATGTGCAGGTGCGTGCGCCCACACACGCCCAGAGGAGACTCACTGGGAAGACGGGAGCGCGCCCAGAGTATGGGGTTGACGGGTAGGGGATTGTGGGTCAAATGGTGGAGGAGCAGGGCTGCTGATCACTTGCAGCTGCATGGTCAAGGGAGCTACCTGCCCTCTTGTTCAACTCTCCTATCCCCTCTTGTCCATCTCTCTTCCCCCCTCTTCACCCCTCTTCACTCCTCTTAACCTCCCTTCTCTTCCATATCTCTCCCCTGTCTCACTCCCTCATCTCTGCTGCGCGCTCTCCCGTCTTCCCCCTTCAGAGTGCGGCAGAAGCACCGAGTGATGGAGGCCGGAGCAGCGTCCCCTGCATGCGCCATTCTCGAGGATGCTTGCTCTGCCACACAGGGCCTGCACAAGCAGCAGCAGCAGCAAGACAAGCAGCAGCAGCCGCAGCAGCAGCAGCAGCACGTGCCCCCCCGGGCTGGTTGGGGCAGTGAGCCGCTTGGGAGAAGAGCTGCTGGGTTCGTCTCAGCCTCTGCTGCTGCGGATGCTGCTGCTGCTGCTGGTGGTGGTGGTACTGTGGGTAGTGCGACAGTAGCAGCAGGGGGAGGACGGGGGGGAAAAGGAGTGGGTGCTGATGGTGGAGGGAGGGCGGGAGAAGCAGCTGGGTCAAGTAGAGAGGCTTGGGGAAATGATTGGGCGGGGGGATGGGGAGGTAGGGGGGGTGGGGGGGTGGAAGGAGCAGCAGGTCATGGCAGCTGGGTTGTGTCTGCCACCCGCTCCGTGCAGGTGAGTGCGGCTCTCTCACCCTCTCACCCTCACGCACTGTCTGCCTGCTCTGCCTGTCTGTTATTGTCTGATCCGTTTAGAGGTCGCGTGTATGTGTCTGGTGTTGTCAGATAGCGCCCCTGTCGCCACTGCTCCCCGTTGCACCGTCTGACCCTACCCCCCCCCCCCCCCTCCGGTGTCCCTCTGTCTCCTTCTCACACATGCACGCATGCACGAATATTACCCACTCACACACGCTTCCAGGTGTCATCCTCCCATTGGGTGCACACAGCACTGCTTCCTGCCGCCCTCCCGACCGGCCACTACAACTACCGTGTACTCTCCGGCTCCCACTGCTCCCCCGTCTTCTCCTTCCACTTCCTCGGCCCAACACCCTACGCCGCCCTTGCCGCCCACCGCTCTGCCGCCCTGTCCAACCGCACGGCCGGCCCGCATTTGTCCTGGTTCGAGCGGCACAACAAGAGGCGGCACTATCTGAAGACCCGGGCGGCCATGCTGAGGAGGTCAGCAGGGATGAAGGACTCTGGGGGGGGAGGGTCGCCCAAGTTCGAGTCTAGGGTAGGGAAGAAGGGCATGTGGGGGCGCAAGGCGCATGAGAGGGCGCCTGTGTCGTTTGGGCTTGGGAAAGCTGGGGAGAGTGGCGGTGCGGGTGCAGGGACAGGGGCAGGGACCGGAGATGGGACAGGAGCTGGCGCTGGTGTTGGTGGCACAGGGGGAGATCTAGCAGCGGGAGGAGCAGGCGCAGGAGCAGGAGCAGGAGCAGATGGAGCCGCAGCAGGGGCAGGGGCAGGAGGGGCAGCAGCAGAGGAGGATGAAGGGGAGGGGTATGAGGACGACAACAACGTGGATGATGAGTTCTTCCACCTGGCCATCATCTCCGACACGCAGGGCGGCAGCTCCGTCTTCAGGCGTCACCTCACGCACATCCGGGCACATAAACCCTCCGCCGACCTCATCATGCACCTGGGCGACCGAGTACCCGGTGCCGCGGCTGCTTCTGCTGCTGTTGCTGCTGCAAGAGCTGCTGGTGGTGCTAGTGGTGGTAGCAGTGGGGGAGAGGCGGATGCAGTGTTGCAGTGGGAGCGCATGTGGACTCAGCCGCTAGAAGCGAGCCATGTGGCGGCGTCAATCCCTTCCCTGGGCGTGCACGGGGATCTTGATGTGGCAGTAGGGCATGCCAGTGGGTTGAGGGCAGGAGCAGGAACACATAGGGGAGGAGGGATGGGGGGTCACACCAGCAGCAGAAGCAGCAGCAGTGGTGGTAGTAGCGCGACGAGCAGTGAGAATTTGGACGACGCCCTGATTGATGCTCATCAGCTTGCAGACCTGTTTGCCCCACTTCCTTCCTCCTCCGCCCTCCTCTCACCCACCTCATCTCCTTCGTCTCCTCCCTCTCTCTGGACTGTTCCCTCTCCTGCTACCCCTACACCACACCCCACCACCACACACCCAAGCACCATGCTGACGAGCAGCGATGTGCGATGGTGGTCCATGCTGCTAGGGGAATGCCTCTGGATAGGCCTGGATTCCAACGTGAACACCTCCTCAGCTGCAGTACAGACTGCGTGGCTGCGAGCCACGCTAGAGGCCGTGGCAGCAGCAAGGGAGCGAAGAACAGCGCCCCCGTTCCTAGCCGTCCTGCTGCACGTGCCCCCGTTCATCGACTACTGGGATCCTGTGTCCTGGCATGGGAGCAACAGTGGCGGTGGTGGTGGGGGGTTGGGGGGTAGGGGGGTTGGGGCGGGAAGTGGTTTTGGGGGGAGTGGTGATGGGGAGGGGAGTGGTGAGGATTGGGTTGGTGGTGGGGGGGAGCGGAGGCGGACTGAGTGGGTGAGGCTAGAGTGGGTTCCGCTGTTTGAGAAGTATCATGTGGATCTGGTGGTTAGTGGGCACTCGCACGCGTACCAACGGGGCGAGCGGAATGGAGTTATGTACGCCATCCTCGGGGGAGGTGGCGAGCGCATTGACAAGCAACGAGTTGCGGACTGGGGCATGTATAAGGTGAGGGCAGCTGGTATGGGTTGAATGAAAATTGCTACTGATCTTTCTGATCGGTGGTGTTTGAATGCTTGTGGAACGGGCTGGCAGCAGAGCTGGATGTGTCGTGCAATTTGAGGCTCTACAGATTGTCACTCTTGTCTTTTCTCTCCCTCCCAAACCCCAGGTGACTCATTTGGGCCATCACTATGTACGGGTGGATTTGAGTGCCCATTTGTTGTCGTGGACAGCATATGATGCAGCCAACAACCCCATAGACCATGTATTGTTCGTGCCTGACGTGGACGACGCAGATGAGGAGGAGGGTAGCCAGACCTTGCGGTAACCATATGATTTTGTGAGACCAACATACTCCTAAATAGTAAATTTAGTTCAAGCAAACCCAGGCCTTACCTCATCTGTTACAACCCGAAACGGTACTAGATTTGTTACTTTCGCCACTCTGATCCACTGAAGTGGAGAACGAAGTGATAGGATGATGCGATTCTTGGCCTCCCTCGTCGTAGTCACTGCAGGGATTCCTGGTCCAGGTCAGATTCGTCTTGGGACCTCAGACAGGGGCCTTTGACAGGTCAGATCCGAGGCAGCTTATCCATTGGTCCGCCTTTTTGTGGCTGGCTGGAATCATTGCGGCTCGTTGATCCTGGCGACCGTCTGCCTGTCTGACAATGTTTTTCAACACGTGGAGTGCTGTGGGTGAAGGTGAGTGAATTGCTGCGTCATCACTAGTCAGGCTGAGATCCTTCCACGAGTGCTCGAACTTTCGAGGTCAGCTAGCCCGTCTCCCGCCCATCCCTAACCAGGGAACGTTGCGGCTAGGAATATTCCCTGGTGGAAAGTTTGTTTGCGATTGGGGCAGACACCTGTGGCGCTCCCCCTGCCGAGTGCCCACATGAAACATGGGTTGCCCCGCAAAAGAAGCTCCCCCCAATGCATCGAGAGTCAAGAATCGCGTTTTTTTTTTGCGGGTTGTACTCCACAGTTCATTGCGAAGGCTCAAAGAAGCAGCTCAGGTGAGGGGAGGAAACGCGTGATTGGCCTGGGGGCTGTCACATCCCCCGACCACAGACCATTGCCGCCATCTGCCGCACGGAACAAAGAGTCTGGCGCGCGGAACAAAGAGTCCGGCGCACGGTTACCGCAAAAACATCATTATCCGGTGCAAAGCTTTTATCATAAAGGTTATTCTTATAGCACCTGACGTATCCTTGTTCAGGGGAAGACGACTTGGTGTACAGAACCACACTCAGACAGGTAATCTTTTGCAAAAACTCAGGTAAGCTCGATGTCCCCTCCGCTTGACGGACTTCCTGCCCCAAGCGCAGCCTCGCCTTGCGCCTCACCCCCCTGCCTTTCCCCCACCCTGAAGCTCGGCGAAATCGCTGGGACAGCGCACCACTCTTGAGACCAGCCCACCTACCACGAGAGCGAGTAACAGGCCAGCACTGACAAGCAGTGACTGGTGAGTGGTGACGAGGGCTGAGACACGGGTAAGCCGAGCATCTGGACACGAGTGTGGTTGCTCGGTCTATTTACTGGATCGTAGTATCGTCTTTGGTAGCAATCTGGAGCTGCTTACTGTTGGCTACAACCGTTTCTCCTCCACCTTGCTCGCCACGGCTCAACGACGCCACTTACGATCTAGATGTTTCTTGACATACCCGTCATTCCTCTCACGATGGCTACTGGATTGGTCTCACCCTCCTGACACGACCATTCCTGCCGTTAGCATTTGCCGCTGCCACCGCCGCCTGCCGCGATGGGTAACTCGTGCTCCGCGGCTTCCGCCGTGTGGGCGACCGACGAGAACCTCCGCATCGACGCGTCCACGTCCAAGTACTCGCACCACCGCGTCACTCGCTTCGCGCAGCGCCATGCCAAGACCGCCGATCGCCGGCCTAAGAAAGTCGACGGCTTGAAGGACGGCGAAGACGCTAAGACTGCGGACGAGGGTCGCGGTTCTGATGGGTCGCCTCATGTGGCGGGTAAGGGCCGCAACGCTAAGCCTAGGTCGCTAAGAGATGGCAGCCAGCCCCGCAAGATTGAGCAGAAGCTTCTGATGAGGGGTGCGTATTCTAAGATGGCCGATGCTGCGAAAGCGGCGGAGGCGGAAGGCTCGTTGGAGGCGAAATACCACCTGGGGAAGTGGCTGGGGTCAGGGAAGCACGGTTCCGTGCGCGTATGCTGGCCGAAGGAGCAGTCCATTCGGGAGCAACCCGAGCAATCTATCTCCTTTTCCTCGCCGCTGCCTTGCTCCTCCTCCATGTCTCCCTTGTCCTCCTCGCCCTTGTCTCCATTTGGATTTGAGGCGTTGTCACCTGGCCTCAGCAGCAATGGCGTCTGCTCGCCGTCGCCAGCATCTTCGCCGTCGCCGTCGCTGTCGCAGGAGTTGATCGCTGGCGGTGTCGCAACGGTCGCTCAACGATTCGCATGCAAGTCGATCGCCAAGGTCGACCTGCCACGCCTCGTATCGGCCGGCAGCAGCAGCAGCAGCAGCAGCAGCGCTGCGAGCAGCAGCAGAAGCACCAGCCGAGACAGCGGCAGCAACAGCCGCAGCAGCGAGGGAGGTGGAGCCCCCGCGAATCTGGAACGATGCGCAACGGCGAAAAAGGAGGTATGCCACAACCCGTGAGAAGAGCTCACCCGCTAATTCGGTAAAACCCGCCACTAATTCGCCAATACTGAGCCGCATCGTCCGTATTCTCTCTGCCCGTACCCTGTATCCGGTACCGGATATCCGGTATCCGCTTTCCGTGTGTGTGCGTGTCGTGCAGGTGGAGGTGCTGGAGCGGCTGCAGGGCCACCCTGGCGTGGTGCGGCTGTACGACGTGGTGGACGACGCGCAGCACACGCACATCGTCATGCAGCTCTGCCAAGGACCCAGCCTCAAGGACCGCATCGCACAAAAGGTACACCCCAGTGACCGTTACAAGTCGACTCCTGACGCCAATTTGCACTTCGAGTACTGACATTCGGCGCGACTTAAGCTCAGTTCGGATCGCTTGTGCTCTAAGGCCCCACACCGATCACGGCTGGGGTTTACGTGGAAATTGGTTCTAGGTCGCTGGTTTAAGCGTGTCGTGCGTGCACCCCTCCCGTCCATGTCTCAGGGCACGATGAGCGAGCGGGAGGCAGCGCGAGTGATGCGGTCGGTGGTGGGCGTGCTGGCGTACTGCCACGACCGCGGCATCGTGCATCGCGATGTCAAGGTGAGGGGGCCTGCTCTGTGCTTTGCACGGATCGCACGGATCGCACGGGTCGCAGGTGTCGCAGTGCCTCGTGGCTTGGAAGTCAAGCGTTCAAGCGTCGGCGCCTGATATACAATCTGCTCTCTCTCTCGGATTTTATGTGCAGGACTGCAACTTCATCTTCCTCTCCAACGACCCCGCGTCTCCCCTCGTCGCCATTGACTTCGGCCTCGCCACCTTCTACTCCCCAGGTTCTGCCATCCCCCTCATGGAACCCAAAACCCCAGCTCCGTCGCCTTTGGCTTTTCTAGCCTTGACTGGCTCTTACAGTTTGGTTGGGAGTAACGTCGCTGGTGCAGCAGGGCCTCTGCTTAGCGTCGCCATCATCCTGATCCCTGCCACTGAAGTTGCACATCTGCCCCACTCCCCCTCCCAGGCTTCGTTTTCTCCCCCCATTCCTGCCATGGCTCCACCCTCATCGTCTCCCTGCCGTCTCTCCCTCCCTCCCCACGGTCCCCCTGGCAGACAAGCGGCTGCACGAGGTGGCAGGGAGCCCGTGCTTCGTGGCGCCTGAGGTGCTGAGAGTGCGCGGGGGAGGAGGGTACGGGCCCGGGGCGGATGTGTGGAGTGCGGGTGTGCTGCTGCACCTGCTGCTCGCTGGCAGAGTGCCCTTCGATGGAGGTGAGCAGGAGTATGCGGAGCAGGGATATGCTGATAGGAATATGCTGCAACAATTTGCCCAGGCCAGTTCTCTCCGCTTTCCACTGTTCCTATGCCCCACTCCTCCGCTGCTCAGTCCGTCTCCTGCACCACCTCCTGCTTCCCCTCACCAGCCTTCCTGAACCTGCTCTCTCTCCCCTCTCCCCCTTCCCTTCGATGTGTTTCATGGCAGTTACCATCATGGACGTGTTCAGAGCCGTGGCGTCGGCCCCTCTGGACCTGACCTCTCCGCCTCTGCAGTCATTGTCGCCTGAGGCCAAGGACCTGCTCGCCCTCGTGCTCACCCGCGATGTCACCAAGCGACCCTCAGCTCGTGACGTCCTGTGTATGTGCCGGCATGCTATTCTCCTGCTGTGTTGCTTCCTCCGACTGTAATGCTTCCTCTGCTGTTCATTTGTGCTCTTTTTTCACAATCCACCTCTGCTGTAGCTCCTCCTCTGGCTGTCATCCTTACTGTTTCTCTGCCTTGCTTCTGTTCGTCCTTGTCAATTGATACTGCCAGGTCACCCCTGGATGATGCAAGACTCGGATGCCTCCAGCCACTAACGCGACGCTGATGTGACTTCGTGCCTGCATCAACACGTCGTGGGTGCCGTCAGTTGCGGATCCCGGCCACAGTGCCAACCACTCCCCTCTTCTGTGGTTTTTCTTTTTCGCCTCTTCTTTTGGGGCTTGAAGCCGCATCCTCTGCGCCTCAAGCACCGTCCAGCACAGCAGCACCTTGGTGCTCTTAGGTTGGTGCACCAGCTTCCGCCTCTGCCTCGCCCAACGGCCCACACGTCTCTTGCTCTTCTGCTGCTGCTGCTGCTTTCTCAGATGCCGGCAACTGGCATCAGTGCTAGCAGGCGCTTTGCTTGAGTGGTTATGTCTGCATGTGGGTGCCACAGATGTGCGCTGCTGCAGGTGCCATGTGTTTGTGGTGGTCAGTAATACGGGCCTACCTCAGACCAGAGAAGTGTGGAAAGGCTCACCAGTCAGCCAAGCTGATGGAATGGTGTGGCTTTGTTGCTCTCTTTTCCTGCTTTGCCTGGCAAGCAATGTACATAGCCATGTATCATATCATTCTTTGCTTCCAGCACTGTGACTGTCTTAGGAATGTATTCCCTTATCTTGATTACATATTGGTAGGCTTCTTTTGCACCATGAGGTTCAATCGTTGTAAGAACGAAATGATGCCTAATAAGGGAAACACAGAAAAAATACTAGTTGGTTGTACTCACTAGAAGCACACATCTAGCCTAGCCTATAACTTCTACATAGATAATATGTATATGTTGACAGACCCCCTAGGCTAGATAAGGGTATCAGAATAATTGAATAATAGTAAAGATGAGAGTACACACAAATATACCTAAGTGTTGTACCCTCTAAGCGGTAACCCTATACAGTCTGTTGAAAGTACATCAAAAGACTTAAGCGTTTCTGAAGTGTAACACTACACTCGAGGAAGATTGCAAGGGGTACGCGAGTCAACGGAGGTTACACAAGGGGGCGGACAAAGAACACGAAGGGTCTGGGACTCAAAGGGTCGCAACTGGAGGTTGCGACTGACCGTTACAGCATCACGGATGGTAACCGAAGCGGCAATCGAGTCGCTATGCGACTCGATAAACCGTTCCTGTAACTGTACTCTGCAACTGCTTTCTTATCTTCTATATATTGCTGTATGCTTGTTTCTTTAATCAATCACTTGTTCTCACATACTAGTACAAGGGTTCAACTGTCTCAATTTCCGCTGCACTACTCCAAGTCTCAAGTCTCTACAAGCTGGGACTTAGTCTCTGCAAAAGATCCTAAGGGCTTTTCTCAACCCAACATGGTATGAGAGCTGGTCAGAGACCAAACTCCCAGCAACTACGCTCCATCAACGACCTGCAACTCAACTTGATTCAACAACTCCATTGATTACAAGACATGGACAACAAGGGCAAGAAAGTCTCTACGGGCTCACCCAGCGCCCAAGAAACTCAACACGGCAACTCTGGTCTGCACACCTCAGGACTGCAGACAGAGACCGGGACTACTCAAGAAACAACGGGAAGAGTACCAGAGATGGTGACTCCGTCTCCCTCTTCAAGTGTGGACCCGAATCTCATGGAGAGATTCTTCAGCTTCATGTCACACTTCGACCAGCAGCAGCAGACAAGGACACCTGCGCACTCAACACAGAGCAATGGAGGGAATATGGGATTAGCGCCGATGAGCCTCGACAACTCATCCTTCGGGCGACACAACCAAGCGCCTACCTTTGCGCCTTATCATTCTTCGCCGGGGACGTTCGAATTCATGCCGCCCCGTGCCCAGCCAACAGCAGCTGCATCACAACAAACACCGAATGAAATCTTAAGTTTACAGGCGCAGTTCTCACACGTGATCAAACTTCAGACATCCTCACCGTTCAACGGACACGACTTCTTTACCTGGAGCTTCGAGTTCGAGCTGCTGATGGAGGCCGCGCATCTTCTGGGATACTTCAACGGGTCCCTGCCATTCCCAAGCAACGGCACTGGGAAGGAACAAGAGATCTTCACGTATCAGTCGCTGCTGGCGTACACGGTACTCCTGAGAAACCTGTCACCACAAGAGCAGCAGAGCATCAGAACGTATCGGAGTTATGGAAACTCCGCGGAGCTCGCATGGCACCACCTCAAGTGCCTTTACCAAGCAAACGACAGCGTGACACAAAGCAGACTCATGCAACAGCTGACAACAATACAGATGAAGACCGGGGAAAAGGCGATGCAGTATATGAGTCGCTGCCAGACCCTCCGCGACCGCCTGCTTCGGTGCGGAGGAACGATCACTGAAGAAAGCTTCGTAACACTTGTCCTCGCCGGGCTCGGGCCAGAATGGAGAACCACACGATCACTTCTTCGAGCCCACGGAAGAATTTCGGAGATGCACCTCTGCGCCGAGCTTCACGCTGAACAACAGGAGATGGATCTGTTCGAGGAAAGACAACCAAGGAAGCAACAGCAGTTAGTCTTCTACACTCAAAGAAGAAATGACAACAACTACAACCGACGCAGCAAGCAAGATCAACGCGACAACCGAGGACTCACCATCGTGCCGCCGTTCTGCCACAACTGTCAGACTTCCGGGCACTCCAAGGTCAACTGCAACCGCCCTCGCGTTTACCGTGCAGCAGACCCACAAGTCGCTTCCACTCAAGCAAGTCCTCCAAGGCGCTCTTCAACATCTGCACAACAAACACCCAACATCATCAACTGCATGGTACACATCGACAACTGCGCACCCGCTTCACCACCCACTTACGCACCAGACGAAGAGGAATTCCCGCCGCCGCGCTCGCAAGGACTTCAGGTCAACCCGACATACGCTGCAGTCGCTAACGCCGAACCCACCGGGCGGAACACCTGGTTCTTGGACAGTTGCTGCGGTCAGCACATGTGCTCCTCCGGACGCTTCGTACAACACGAGCGACGCCTCAACCGCGACGTCGTCATCACCGTCGCCAACAACGAAAACCTGAAAACAAACAGACAAGGCGTGGTTCAGTTACAATCAATGGAGACAAACGTTATTCTTCAGCTCAACAAAGTCCTCATCGTCGACAATCTGGGATACAACCTACTAAGCGTAAGCCAACTAATGGCTAAGGGGATTCACCTGGAGTGCGACTCCTTCTCCAACGAGTTCCGACTTTACCACGGGAAGGGCGGCCTCTTCATCGGTCGTGCCCTCCTGAAGTCCGGTGTCTTCGTGTTGGACTTCGTCCCCGACCGCGGAACTGCCGACAGCGATGGCATCGTATCGTTCGCCGCCTGGACTCACCCGCCGGATCTTGATCCCGACTTCGACAGTGACGGCTTCTGGCACTCCAACACCATACCTGCAGCAGAGAGAACACGAGCATTAGCAGTTATCAGACAAGAAAGACAAGTACCCGCAAGTGTCCCAACAAAACCATCACCTGCAGTATCGGCAGCAGGACCCAGCCGAGTACCACCACCATCAACACGAGGACCGCCAACGGAAGCAGACCAACTTATGCCCGCCACACGAGAAGCTTGTCGAAGTCCCGCCTCGGTCGTCGCGTTCTTCTCCAACGCCGACATCTACCACCGCTCGCCCGGTCACCGTGCTCCCGACGACATCTGGCACCAACGCCTCGGACACCCTGCAAACAGCACAATACTTCAAACAATCCAAGCAGAGGTGTTAGAACGTAACGCCCTTCTAACGACGAGCGGCCAAGAACTTCGCCGACCAAGAGCACGATGCTTCACGTGCCCCGAAGCAGATCTTCCTCATCAACCCTTCCCATCCCATCATAATCCAAGCGCGCCTGCATATGCAACGATGGAAAAAGTCTACAGCGACATCTTGAACATGCCTCGAGACGACACGGAAGCCGACTTCAACTACGTCATCACCTTCGTCGATGCAGCAACAAGATACACTTGGCATTACAACCTCAAGACGCGCGATCAAGCCTTCGACGCCTTCACAACATGGCTCCCCATCGCCGAGCGGGAATCAGGAACCAAGCTCAAAAGCTTCCAGTCAGACGGTGCCCTAGAATACCAGTCACAACGCTTCAGGACCTATCTGGCGGAAAGAGGAATCAAGCGCCTGGTGTCCCTACCATACGCTCACCAGCAGCAGGGGGTCGCCGAACGCATGAACCGGACCTTGCAGACGACGATGCGAAAGCTGCTCCTGGGGATGAGACTGCCCAATACACTGTGGCCAGACGCGATGACACATGCAGTCCACCTGCACAACCTGTTGTCCTCGTCATCGCTCCCCAACAACGCATCACCGCACCTGCTGTGGACGGGAAAAAGGGGCAGCACAAAATTACTTCGAGTTTTCGGCTGCATGGTACAATACAGACCCCACACAGCTCGAGCAGGACGCTTCACTCAACGAGCTCGGTGGGGACTACACCTCGGCATCGCCAAACATTTTCACGCGTGGAAGATTCTCGACATACACGACAAAAATACGGTGGCATCACGTGATGTTATCTCTACGAGCGACTGACGCTGCAGCATTACCTGGACAACATTGCCAACTCAGACGACCCACCGACGGCTTCGCGGGCCTTCGCTCCTTCGCTGACCATGCTGCCGAAGCTGACGCAGCAGAAGAAGACGTCCCTGGAGCCTCGGAGGCTGCCGGACCACTCCCCTACTGCTCCGTACCTGTTCCACTCGATGAAGATAATCCCCTCGATAGCAACAACCTCGACACCTTTTACCACTTCGCTGACCAAGGCTACGCTACACCACACCCCGTCGACTCGAATATTTCCGAACGCATCGGGCCAAACTTCTTACCCGATCCTGAAGACGGTGATGAAGCAGCTTATCCCGAGAATGAAAACTCCCCTCGACACACAGCCACGGGACTGCAGATCCTAGGACTATGGGTCTCCGTCCAGCACCCGCCGCCGCCTTCTCCGCGCGAGCCGTCGACCCTGTCGCAGGCTCTGGGGGGGGAACATAAGGCACAATGGAAGGAAGCGATGGAAAAAGAGTTAAAAGCTCTGCAAGACCGAGAAACATGGAAACTGGTACCTGCAACGAGCATCAACGGGAAGAACATTCTCTCGGGGAAATGGGTGTACCGCATCAAGACCAACTCAGACGGCTCCATCGAACGATTCAAAGCTCGATGGGTCGTACGAGGCTTCGATCAACGATACGGAACCGACTACACAGAAACCTTCGCTCCAGTCTCCCGTCACACCTCCCTGCGCATCCTACTCGCCATCGCGGCCACGAAGAAACTACCACTACGGCAAATCGACGTTGCAAACGCCTTCTTGTACGCACCTGTGGACGCCGAAATCTTCGTCGAACAACCCCACGGATTCATCGACGACCCTTCAAAAGTATGCCAGCTGGAAAAATCCCTTTACGGGATCAAGCAAGCCCCACGGCTCTGGCAGCAGCACCTTCACGGCCGGCTCGTAAAAATCGGATTCCTACAGTTACCACATGACCAAGGCATGTACCGACTACAGAAGGGAAGAGATTACATTCTGCTCATCGTCTACGTCGACGACCTGCTCTACATCGGTTCTACCACCGACATCGTCACCTGGTTCGAAGGGGAGCTGAAAAGGGACCTAACGCTCACGGTGTCCGACGAGGTGACGCAGTACCTAGGACTGAACGTCGTCGAAGACGACACGGCGTTCTACCTACACGCTGGAAAGTACTCAAGCACCGTCGCGAAGAAATTCGGTCTAACACCGACTGCGGTCCCAACTCCCTACCGCTACGGGAACAACAGTAGCGCCTCCACAAAACTCCCCGCGAAACAAATCCAGGAGTATCAACAGAAGCTCGGCTGCCTACTATTCGCAACAGTAACCTGCCGACCCGACCTATCCTATAGTGCGAGTCAGCTGGCGACACATCTGAAGCAGCCGCAACAGGAAGATCTCGAAGAACTCAATCGAGCGCTACTCTACTTCGTCTCCACGCCGACGATCCGGCTCACCTACAGCAAGGCAACAACACCGGTCCGTACGACTACTCGGATACGTCGACGCCCGACCACGCGGGAGACAGCGAAAATCGACGGTCTAGGACGGGCCTACATCTACCGACTAGAACCTATCGGAACTATCTCCTGGCAGTCGAGCAAGCAGGAGTTAATCGCACTAATCCTCGGCTGAAGCAGAGTATATCGCCCTTTGTAACTGGCGACCAAGGAAGGACTCTACCTACGAGAGTTACTCGAAGAAGCGAAGATCGCGACCCTGCCCGCCTTCTCACTCCTCTGCGACAACCAATCTGCGATCAAAATCGCGAACAAGGACGGCTTCGCCAACCGAACCAAGCACATCGCCCTGCGGTACTTCTTCGTCAAGGATGAAATCGCGAAGGGGAGACTTCAACTCAGTTACTGCCCGACGACAGAAATGGCCGCAGACTATTGACGAAGAAATTGGCGAAAGCAAAATTCGACTACTGCATGCTGACCGGAAACAAACGTCACCGGACTGAACAAGTCAGCACTCCAGAAACGAAGGGGAGTGTTGGAAATATCTCAAAGACTTAAGCGTTTCTGAAGTGTAACACTACACTCGAGGAAGATTGCAAGGGGACGCGAGTCAACGGAGGTTACACGAGGGGGCGGACAAAGAACACGAAGGTCGAAAGGTCGCAACTGGAGGTTGCGACTGACCGTTACATCACGGATGGTAACCGAAGCGGCAATCGAGTCGCTGTGCGACTCGATAAACCGTTCCTGTAACTGTACTCTACAACTGCTTTCTTATCTTCTATATATTGCTGTATGCTTGTTTCTTTAATCAATCACTTGTTCTCACATACTAGTACAAGGGTTCAACTGCCTCAACTTCCGCTGCACTACTCCAAGTCTCAAGTCTCTACAGCTGGGACTTAGTCTCTGCAAAAGATCCTAAGGGCTTTTCTCAGCCCAACATGGTATGAGAGCTGGTCAGAGACCAAACTCCCAGCAACTACGCTCCATCAACAACCTGCAACTCAACTTGATTCAACACTTCATTGATTACAAGACATGGACAACAAGGGCAAGAAAGTCTCTACGGGCTCACCCAGCGCCAAGAAACTCAACACGGCAACTCTGGTCTGCACACCTCAGGACTGCAGACAGAGACCGGGACTTCAAGAAACAACG
>BQMB01000704.1:0-143006 GCA_027943415.1 Closterium sp. NIES-67 | reverse complement strand
AGACGGTATGCTCCCCTGCCCTGACCCCCCTGCTGTGCTGCCCGCTGATCCCACGCCCGCTGAGCGCGAGTCCACTGCCGCTGCTGCCCTTGCCCGCTCTGTCTGGCTTTCCCGCGATGCCCTTGCTCAGCTCGCCATTAGCAATGCCCTCCCCCCCACTGAGCGCCCTCGCTTTAGAACCATTCCTACCGCCCAGGCCTACCTCGATGCTGTCATCAAGCGCTATTCTACCCCTCCTGCTGCCTCAGTGGGTCGCCTGATCCTTCCCCTGCTCTTTCCTGACCTGGCGTCTTTCCCCACTGTCTCTGACCTCGCTGCCCACCTGCGCTCGATAGATGAGGCCTGGCGCGCTGCCTGCACTGATGCTCAGCTTAGAGTCCACCAGCCTCCCATGACCTCTACCCTCTACCTCCTTGCCACCCGCCTACCTGACCGCCTTGCCGCCGCCCGCGACCAGTTCCTTAGCATCCACCCTGCTGCTCTCACCCTCACCGACTTTGTTGACACCCTGACTGCCATAGAGACTCGTCACCGCTCCATAGCCCTGGCGAGCGGTACAGTACCGGTCCCTATCTTTCAGGGTTGTGCCCCCGCTCAGTGTACCTTCTCCGACGGCTCTGTCGCTGTGGCTGAGACTGCTGCTGCAGTGCAGTCCCGCTCGGCGAAGGGCCGCCGCCCCAAGGTTGGGAGCGGCGGAGGCGGCGGTGCGGGTGGGGGTAGTGGTGGAGGCGGGTCGTCCGGTGCCGGTGCGGACGTGGGGACCCTGCCCGGTCCAGCTGCCCCGCTGCCTCCACAGTTGCAGCAGCCGCAGCAGCAGCAGTCGCCGCAGCCGCAGCCTTCGCAGCAGCCGCAGCAGCCGCCGCAGACGAGGCAGGCGAGTACTCTCCCACCTGGGTGGCCTGGAGCTGGTGGTGGTCGTGCGCGTGGTGGTGCACCGGGTGGTTTCTGGAGGCGGGCCCTGTCAGTACCAGATCCAGACCGGTCCTCGCCGCGGCTTCGTTTGCGGTAAGATCGGTCATTCTACTCCTCGCTGTTTTCGTCGCCTGGACGACCTGTTCCGCCAGCGCTTTGGCCCGGCGCCCGACCTCCCGGACTGGCACAGCTTGCTTAGGCGTAGCATTAGGATTTTTGACTTGGACATGGATGCCATTGTAGCGGCCTTGCATGTGATGTATGCTGATGACTCTAGTGTGCTTCCCTCTTATTACCCCGTGTTGCCTAGTGTAGCGGTGCCTAGCGTAGACTCCCCTGCTGCGTCAGGCGTAGGATCTCCTGCTTTGCTTAGCCTTGGTGCTTCCACCGCTTCACTGCTGCCTCGCGCGACTGCTGCGCTTTCCTTCACCTTGGACTCTGGCGCCTCCCGGTGTTTCTTCCGCGACTCCACGACGCTGACGCCGCTGCCTGTTCCCGCTGCAGTTACTCTTGCTGACCCCTCCGGTGGTCCCGTCGTTGCCCGCAGTTCCACCTCCCTTCCCTGTCCGGCGGTTCCTTCGGGCACTCTCACAGGTCTGCATATCCCCTCGTTCTCCAGGAACCTAGTTGGTGTCGGCTGCCTCCAGGACCTTGGCGTCACCACTACGTTCCCTGGTCACGAGCGGTATGCTGTCTGTACCGAGGCCGCCACTGGTGCCCCCTTCCACTTTCCCCCGGGACCCGGTGTCCGGCCTGTTCACTTGACACCGTGCCCCCCGGCTGGGCGCTTCCCCGGTGGCTGCGTCCACCCAGGTTGCAGCCGCCTGCTCCTGTCGGTCCCTCACTCACCCGACTCTCCTTTGGCACCACCGCCTTGGTCACCCTGCACTCCCGCGTCTGCGTCACATGTCCCAGCACGGTCTCGTCCTTGGTCTCCCCGGTTCGTTCCCCGAGTTTCCCTCCTCCCCCGCCCCACCGTGCACGCCTTGTGTCGAGGGCCGGCTCCGCCGTGCCCCTCACTCCTCCTCTTTTCCCCCTACCACCGCACCACTGCAGACTCTGCACATGGACGTCTGGGGCCCAGCCCCGGTCCATGGGCCGCGTCGCGAGCGCTTCTTCCTAGTGCTTGTCGACGACTTCACGCGCTACACCACCGTCTTCCCCCTGGAGCGGAAGGCCGACGTGCCTGACGTTCTCATCCCCTGGCTTGTCTCTGCTCGTGTCCACCGCGGTCTCCCTGCCTTGCGCCTTCACTCCGACCGGGGTGGCGAGTTTGCCTCAGGTGTCCTTGGTCGCTTCTGTCGTGCGGAGGGCATCACCCAGACGTTTACCCTGCCGGACTCCCCGCAGCAGAATGGGGTCGCTGAGCGACGCATCGGTTTGGTCATGGAGGTGGCTCGCACCTCCATGATCCACGCCGGTGCACCCCATTTTCTGTGGCCGTTCGCCGTGCGCTACGCCGCTCACCAGCTTAACCTGTGGCCGCACCCCCAGCGGCCGCAGGTTTCGCCGACCCTTCTGTGGACCGGGTCCCCTGGTGACGCGTCTGCGTTCCGCGTCTGGGGCTGCCTTGCTCACGTTCGTGCCTCTGGCACGGACAAGCTCACTGCCCGCACCCTCCCCTGCGTCTTCCTCGGTTTCCCCCTTGACGCGTCCGACTGGCACTTCTACCACCCGCCGTCTCACCGCTTCTTTCACTCTCGCGACGTCACCTTTGACGAGTCCGTCTCCTTCTACCGCCGCTTTCCCCACCGTGGTCCCCCGGTTACTCCCCCCTTTTCCTGGTTCCTCCCTCCCTGGTGGTCCCTGCCCCTCCCCCCCCCCGCCCCCCCGTCCGGCCCCCTCTGGTGTGTCTCACGTCACCCCCTCCCGTCGGTCGTCCCGGTCGACGAGTCTTCTGACTCTGGTAGTCCTCCGGCGCAGTCCTCGCCGTCTGTCCCTCCCCCGGTGTCTCCTCCTCCACCGCCTCCGCAGCCGCCGTCGCCGCAGCTGCTGCAGCCGTCGTCTCCACCGCCGCCGCCGTTGCAGCCGTCGTCTCCGCCGCCGCCGCCGTCGCGGCCGTCGCTGCAGCCGCCGCCGCCGCCGCTGTCGTCGCTGCCGCCGTTTGTGGACTCTGGGGGTGTCCCTTCTGGGGGTGCAGGTGTGGAGGGTTCGGGAGGTAGCCGTCGCGCAGCTTGTGGCCCTGGGTTTGGTGTTGTGTCGCCGCAGCAGCAGTCCCCGCCTGTGTCCGCCCTCCGTCTGCTCGGCCTTCCGTCTCCTGACCCTGCGCCTGTTCCTCTCCTGCCGTCTCCCCCTCTTCCCGTCTACGGCCCCGTGTTCCCTCTGCCAGACTCGTCCCCGGCTCGTCTTCCCCCTCGTTCCCCTCCTGTGTCCCCTCCTCTGTCTCCTGACCCGACGCCGCCCTCACACGTCTGGTCTCGCCGCCCCTCTCGTGCTCGTCCTGTCTCCCCTGTCCCGCGCTCTCACCCTATGTTGCTCCGTTCCCACGCGTCTCGACCTCCCCTCCTCCCGTCTCCTCCTCCGTCTTCTCTTGTCGTTGCGTCTCCTCCTCTGTCCGACTCCTTTCGTGCCGCTCGTCCTCTTGTTCCTCGGGTCCTTGCCTCTCTCGTTACCGACCCGTCTGTTCCCGTGTCGAGTCTTGACGCCCTCGTCGCTGCGGTCGCTGACTTCGCCTCTACCCGCCGCCTTGACTACGCCACCGCTCTGGTCTCTCACCCTGCCTGTCCTCCGTCTGTCGGGGGTGCTCCTGCCCTCGGCAGTGACGTCCTGGAGGACCGCCAGTTTGAGCTTGCTTTCCTGTCCGAGGCTGCTCCCCATCTCTGTTCCATGCTGCTAGTCCCTGAGGGTGACCCAGACGCTTTCGACATCCCGACCCCTCGTACTTACGCTGAGGCGGTTTCGGGACCCTGGGCCTCTCAGTGGATAGCTGCCATGGAGCAGGAGATGGCATCTTGGAGATCCACCGGCACCTTCGTCGACGCAGTTCCCCCACCTGGGTGAACGTGGTCGATGGCCGTTGGCTCTTCAAGGTGAAGCGCCCTCCTGGAGAGCCGCCTGTCTTCAAGGCGCGCTACGTGGCTAGAGGCTTCAGTCAGCGCGAGGGGGTGGACTTCTTTCAGACTTTCGCTCCTACCCCGAAGATGACTACTCTTCGGGTGCTGCTACACGTAGCGGCTCAGCGTGACTACGAGCTTCACTCCCTCGACTTCTCCACTGCCTTTCTTCAGGGCAGCCTTCACGAGCAGGTCTACCTGCGTCGCCCTCAGGGCTTTACTGGCACCTTCCCCCCTGGGACCCAGTGGCTTCTGCGGCGGCCAGTCTACGGCCTGCGCCAGGCGCCTCGTGAGTGGCACGACACTTTGCGTGCTACCCTTGCTGACCTGCAGTTCTTTCCGTCCTCTGCAGACCCCTCGCTCTTTGTTCGTGCTGGCTCGACTCCGTTCTACATCCTCGTCTACGTAGACGACCTGGTCTTTGCCACTGCTGACAGGGACGCACTGGCCTCCGTGAAGGCAGAGCTGCTGAAGAGACACACCTGCACTGACCTTGGAGAGCTGCGCCGTTACCTTGGCTTGCAGATCTCCAGGGACAGAGCCGCGCGCACCATCACCCTGACTCAGTCACACTTGGTGCGCCAGGTCCTTCAGAGGTTCGGCCTTCAGTTCTCCTCCGCACAGCCCACCCCTCTTCCTCTGGACCACAGACTCTCCGCTCCAGTTCCTGAGGAGTCGGTAGATCCCAGTGGTCCTTACGCTGAGCTAGTGGGTTGCCTCATGTACCTGATGACTTGCACTCGCCCAGATCTCGCATACCCTCTCAGCATCCTGGCTCGTTTCGTGGCCACAGGCAGACACCGACCTCAGCACTGGTCTGCCGCTAAGAGGGTTTTGCGTTATCTTGCAAGTACATCGGGCATGGGGTTAGTGCTAGGCGGACGCAGGCCAGTGGTCCTTACTGGACACACAGACGCTTCTTGGGCAGACGACGCCGAGACGCTCAGGTCTTCCCAGGGCTACTGCTTTAGCCTTGGCTCAGGTGCTGTCTCGTGGAGAGCTACCCGCTCTTCGTCTGTTGCCCAGTCCAGCTGTGAGGCCGAGATCTACGCCGGTGCCATGGCGGCACAGGAGCTCCGCTGGCTGACCTTCTTGCTCACTGACTTAGGTGAGCGGCCTAGCTCTGCCCCGGTCCTGTACGCTGACAACAGGGCCATGATCCTCCTGTGTCAGGAGCCTCGACTCGAGGGCAGAGCGAAGCACATCCAGCTGCGGTACTTCCTCCTGCGTGAGCTACAGCAGCGTCGCCAGGCTCGCGTAGTACACTTAGCCTCCGGTGCCAACACAGCTGATATCTTTACGAAGGCGCTTGCGCCTAAAGATCATCAGCGGCACTGTGTACAGCTTGGTCTGGTTCCTGTAGTCTCTCACTTACTCGGGCCTTGACTTTGTACTGCCCTATATATCTGTGTGTACACTCAGACTGGACTTGTGTCCTCTTACAGTGGTTGGACTAGTAGTGCCGCCCTGTACTAGTTCTTGCCTTGCCTGTACTCCTTCTGACTGGTCTTTTAGACCCTTGTCTCAGAGGCTGGACTAGTAGTGCCACCCTGAGCTGCTTGTCTAGAACATTCCCCTATGCAGTCCAGGGGGTGTGTCAAACATGTTTAGTTATCATGCTTGTATAGACTGTATAGGGTCATCTTCTAGAGAGTACAACTGTTAGGTATATGTTTGTGTACTCTCTCTCTCTATTCATCAATTTCACTGTTTGATAGTATCATAGTAGGTTAGGTCCGCCCACCCGCTTCCGCCCCTCGCCCTAGCCTACCGTTCCGCCTGCCCCTCACGCACCCGCCGGCCCCTAACGTACGGCCGGCCCCTCGCGCGCTGCGCTGGCCCCTCGCGTACCCCGCCGGCCCCTAGCCCGCCGTGCCGGCCCCTAGCTCGCCGTGCCGGCCCCTTAGCGCCCGCCGGCCCCTCGCGCCTAGCTGGCCCCTAGCCCGCCGTGCCACCCCCCCTCGCGCCCCTCGCGCCTAGCCGGCCCCTCGCGCCCAGCCAGCCCCTCGCGCCCAGCCGGCCCCTCGCGCCAAGCCGGCCCCTCACGCCCAGCCGGCCCCTCATGCCTAGCCGGCCCCTAGCGCCTAGCCGGCCCATCGCGTGCTCGCCGGCCCCTCGCGCCTAGCCGGCCCCTTAGCGCCTCGCCGGCCCCTCGCGCCTAGCTGGCCCCTTAACGCCTCGCTGGCCCCTCGCGCCTAGCTAGCCCCACGTGCCTAGCCGACCCCTCGCGCCGAGCCGGCCTTTCGCGTGCTCGCCGGCCCCTAGCGCGCCTCGCCGGCCCTTCGCGCTCACCGCCCCCTCGTGCACCCGCCAGCCCCTCGCGTACCTCCCTGGCCCCTCCAGCACCTTGCCCACCCTAGACGCCTCGCCAGATCCTCAAGCGCCCACTGGCTCTCACGCACCACCTGGCCCCAGTGCTACGTCGGCCCTAGGCGCTCTACCGGCTCTGCGCGCCTCGGGCCCTGAGCGCCTCGGGCCCTCCTCGGTCTCCCGCCCGGTTTTCCCGTCGGAGAGCCCTGCCGCCACGCCGCTGTGCCGCCGTGCCGCTGCGTACCTGCGACGTTGTGCCGCTGTGTCCCCGTGAATCGTCGCTGCGCGCCTCCACCGCGGTCTCCCTATGCTATGCCTCCACTCCGACCGTGGCGGCGAGTTCGCCTCTGGTCGGCTTGGACAGTTTTGTCGTGCGGAGGGCATCACCCAGTCGTACACCCTACCGGATTCCCCGCAGCAGATGGGCCGCTGAACGACGCATCGGTTTGGTCATGGAGGTGGCTTGTACCTCCATGATTCATGCCAGTGCACCCCATTTTTTGTGGCCGTTCGCCGTTCGCTACGCAGCTCACCAGCTAAACCTGTGGCCGCGATCCCAGCAACCGCAGGTTTCGCCGATCCTTCTTTGGACCGGGTTCCCTGGTGACGCGTCGGCGTTCCACGTCTGGGGCTGCGTCGCTCACATTCGTGCCTTTGGCATGGACAAGCTCACTGCGCGCACTGTCCCCTGTTTCTTCCTAGGTTTCCCCTTGACTCGTCTGACTGGCACTTTTACCACCCGCCGTCTCACCTCGTCTTTCACTCCCGTGACGCTACTTTCAACGAGTCTGTCGCCGTCTCACCGCTTTCCCCACCGAGGTCTCCCGGTTTCCCATCCCCTGTTTTTGGTTCTCACTCCCCCGGTAGCCCGTGCTCGCCTCCCTCCCCGCCCTTCTCCGTCTCGTGTGTCTCACGTCACTCCCCTCCCATCGGTTGTCCCAGTTGAGGAGTCGGCTGACTCTGGTGGCAGCGCAGTTCTTGCCGCTTGCCTCTCCCCTGGTCTCTCCTCCTCCACCGTCGCAATCCCCACCGCAGAAGCCACTTCAGCCGTTGTCGCAGGAGCAGCATCAGCAGCCGCCACGATCACCGTAGCAGCAACCGTTCGTGGACTCTGGGGGTGCTGGCGTTGAGGAGGGTGCTAGTCCTGGGTTCCCTATCATGGCTTGTCCTGGTGGCCTGGGGGTGGCACCCGGTGCTGGAGAGAGTTCTCGCTCTGGGGGTGCTAGAGTGGGTTTTTCGGAGGTAGCCGTGGTGCAGCTGGCGGTCCATGTGTCGGCGTCGGAGCCCCAGCAGCAGCAGCAGCAGTAGCCACCAATGTCCGCCCTTTGCTTGTTTGAACTTCCCTCCCTTGATCGCTCGCCTGTGCCTCCCCTGCTGCCTCCTCCTCTTCCTGTCTACGGCCATGTGTTCCCTCCGCCAGACTCGTCTCCGGCTCGTCTTCCCCCTCGTTCCCCTCTTGTGTCTCCTCCTCTGTCTCCTGACCCGACGCCTCCATCTCACATCTGGTCTCGCCGTCCCTCTCGTGCTCGTCCTGTCTCTCCTGTTCAGCGTTCTCACTCTATGTTGCTTCATTCCCACGCGTCTCGTCCTCCCCTTCTGCCTTCGCCTCCTCCGTCGTCGCTTGTTGTCACGCCTCCCCCTCTGTCTGACTACCTTCGTGCCGCTCGTCCTCTTGTTCCTCGGGTCCTTGCCTCCTTCGTTACCGACCCGTCTGTCCCTATCTCGAGTCTTGACGCTCTTGTCGCTGCCGTCGCTGACTTCGTCTCTACCCGTCGCCTTGACTACGGCACCGCTCTAGTCTCTGACCCTATCTGTCCTCCGTTCGTCGGAGGTGCGTCTGCCCTTGGCAGTGACATCCAAGAGGACAGATAGTACGAGCTTGCTTTCCTGTCTGAGGCTGCTCCCCATCTCTATTCCATGCTGCTAGTCCCTGAGGGTGACCCAAACGCCTTTGACATCCCGACCCCTCACACTTACGCTGAGGCGACCTTGGGACCCTTGGCCTCTCACTGGATAGCTGCCATGGAGCAGAAGATGGCATCTTGCAGATCCACCGGCACCTACATCGACACAGCTCTCCCATCTGGGGTGAACGTAGTCGATGGCCGGTGGCTCCTCAAGGTGAAGCGCCCCCCTGGAGAGCCGCATGTCTTCAAGGCGCGCTACGTGGCTAGAGGCTTCAGTCAGTGCGAGGGGGTGGACTTCTTTGAGACCTTCGCCCCGACCCCGAAGATGACTACTCTTCAAGCGCTGCTACACGTCGCAGCACAGCGTGACTACGAGCTACACTCCCTCAACTTCTCCACAGCGTTTCTCCAGGGCATCCTACACGAGCAGGTCTACTTGCGCCAACCGCAGGGCTTCACCGGTACCTTCCCTCCTGGGACCCAGTGGCTCTTTCGGCGCCCCGTCTACGTGTTGCGACAGGCGCCCGTGAGTGGCATGACGCGCTGTGTGCTACGCTAGCTGACCTGCAGTTCTTTCCGTCCTCTGCAGACCCCTCGCTCTTCGTTCATGCTGGCCAGACTCTGTTCTACATTTTTGTCTACGTTGAAGACCTGGTCTTTGCTACTGCAGACAGAGACGCACTGGCCTTCGTGAAGGCCGAGCTGCTGAGGAGACACACCTGCACTGACCTAGAAGTGCTGGGCGGACGCAGGCCAGTGGTCCTTACTGGGCACACAGACGCTTCTTGGGCAGACGACGCTGAGACCCTCAAGTCCTCCCAGGGCTACTGCTTTAGCCTTG
Source organism: Closterium sp. NIES-67 (assembly GCA_027943415.1). Classification (NCBI taxonomy): domain Eukaryota; kingdom Viridiplantae; phylum Streptophyta; class Zygnematophyceae; order Desmidiales; family Closteriaceae; genus Closterium; species Closterium sp. NIES-67. Next base: position 133,983 of record BQMB01000704.1, on the reverse strand, counting down.
GTTCGGGTGCCATCTCGTGGAGGTCCACTCACTCCTCATCTGTTGCCCAGTCTAGCTGTGAGGGTGAGATCTACGCCGGTGCCATGGCGGCACAGGAGCTCCACTGGCTGACCTTCTTGCTCACCAACTTAGGTGAGCGGCCTAGCTCTGCCCCGATTCTATACACTGACAACATAGCCATGATCCTCCTATGTCAGGAGCCTCGACTTGAGGGCAGAGCGAAGCACATCCAGCTGCGGTACTTCGTCCTACACGAGCTACAGCAGCGTCGCCAGGCCCGCATAGTACACTTGGGCTCCAATGCCAACACAGTTGATATGTTTACTAAGGCGCTTGCGCCTAAAGATCATCAACGACACTTTTTGCAGCTTGGTCTAGTTCCTGTAGACTCTCACTTGCTAGGACCTTGATTGTGTACTCCTCTTTCTATACTGCATATCTTTCTGACTGGCCTTGTGGCTTCTCTTCAAGTGGCCGGACTAGTAGTGCCGCCCTGGTTTGCTCCTGTCTTGTTTGTACTCTTGCTGATTGGATTTCGGGCCCCTGTCTTAGAGGTTGGACTAGTAGTGCCACCCTGAGGTGCGTGCTTCTTGCTCAGCACTACCCCTTATCTAGCCTAGGGGGTGTGTCAACTTATACATATATTTGCATGTAGAAGTTACTGGCTAGATAGGAGTGTGTTCTTCGAGGGTACAACTCCAACTCTATATCTCCATTGTTCTCTTGTTTCTATTTATAATCATATCCTAACAAAACATGCCCAAGTTGCGCAACTCTGGAAGTGCAATTCGCGAAATCCGTCCTGGCGAGCGCAACTCGATGCTGGAACCTCGGATTGCGCTTTTTGGGTGGGAGTCGCAACTTATCTGGAACATTGGGTTGCGCTCGAAGAATGCGAAGTGCCTGAAATGGAATACGAAACATCCGTTAGCATATTTGTGTAGCGAAATCAGTTTTCGCATTTCGATTTGCTGCTTTCGCGCGTACCGGCGCGAAGCAAGCAGAATTTGAGAGTTGCGCAACCTGGGTTGCGCATCTCTCTCAGTCTATTCACCAACTTGTTTGACGAGTTCTGACGAAAAACGTTACTTTTACGAGTTTCGCAACTCTGCCAACTGCACAACCCAGATTTTGTCGTAGTACCACGCCCTAGGAAGTTTGGGGCAGCTGGGCAGATTTGAGCCCCGATATTTCGCACCTACTGGGGGTTGGGCAAAAAGGAAACGCGTGCGACGAGGCGGCGAAGCCAAGCGCGACAGACCAAATCTCCCGCCAAAATGGCGAGACAGGAATCCACGGTAGCTGGGGCGTGTTTAGTTCAGATCGGGTCCCTGGCCAAGTTACGCGAATGGGCAATTTTTTTACGAAACATGCAAAGAGAGGGGACTGGCTGTGTCAATATGCGTGAAGTGAGAGCTGGACTCTGGTCAAGTTGACTTCAAAAGGCCTTATAGAACCTCGACACTCATTTGTGAAATATAAATCGTCTGTAACTCATACCTGATCAATATTATGAATAAATGGTCTATAAATTGAAAACATTATGAGTAGCACATAACATTATCAACATCACATGGACCAATATGCAAAACGCAATTTTCACCTCTGTAGCTTCCTTGGAGACAAACAAGACGACGAATTATTGCAAAAGCATGCCATGAAAATATATGACTGTAGCGTACAATATCTCCGCCTGCATCATCCGCATGTTGAAATGGCAGCACAGGCAGCATTCCTGGTAGCCGGTGGCAGCAGAGAAGATTGCATCATTATCAGCAGTGCTGGCATAGCCTCTGTCTTCAGCTGCCATTTCCAAGCCAGCCATGTGTGTCTCCGTGCCTGTCCTCACACCACCTCCCGCTTGCACACTCTTGCCACTCCAGATACTTCCCTCCCCATGCGTGCCCCCCCATCCCCTTCTTCCCCCCCTCCCACTCTGCTTGTAAAATGTTGTTTGCAAGCACTGCAACTGCTGCCACAACAGGGGCAGAAGGAATGCCAGGTGTTGTAGTTGCAGCAGGGGAGAGGGCCAGCTGTTGAGCCGATTCCAGAGGGGAGAGAGACACATGCGCTGGGCGGGGTGGAGAAGTGGGGCGTGGAGAAGGGGAGTGGTGTGCAGGTTCAGGGGTGTATGAAGAGTTGGTAGCGAGAGGGGAGGCGGCAGGGGAGAGAGACGTGACGACAAGGGGAGGAGGGGGAGCAGCAGCAATGGTTAATGTAGGGAGAAGGGAATAGAAGGCCAGTGAGGGGACGGCACTGCAGCCTGTTCTTGTGGTACTGTTGCTGTTCCTCCCCTCCTGCTTCTCAGAGTAGCGAGATGGATTAGAAAGTCCAGTACATAATGGTTTTACCTTGGGGGTTGTACTCTCTAAAGTCATACACCTAACTAGCCTATAATAACATATTGCATATATGTTTGACACACCCCCTACGCTAGACTAGGGGTGGTGCCGGGCAAGAGACACACAACTCAGGGTGGCACTAATAGTCCAACCTCTGATGCAAGGGTCGGAAGACCAGTCAGTAGAGTACAAACAAGACAAGAGCAAACCAGGGCAGCACTACTAGTCCTACCACTGGAGTAGAGGCCACAAGACCAGTCAGGAGAATATAACAAGACTAGTAGGCCCTCGCAAGTGTGAAGCTACATGAACTAGTACTAGGTCTGTGCCTAAGTCTGTGAGCAAAAAGGTCAGCCAACGGAGCTCCTGTGCCGCCATGGCACCGGCGTAGATCTCAGCCTCACAGCTAGACTGTGCAACAGACGTTGAGCGGGCGGACCTCCACGAGATGGCCCCTGCACCAAGGCTAAAACAGTAGCCCTGGGAGGACCTGAGCGTCTCAGCGTCGTCTGCCCATGAAGCATCTGTGTACCCTGTCAGAACCATTGGCCTGCGTCCTCCCACCGGTGGATCTCCAAGATGCCATCTCCTACTCCATGGTAACTATCCACTGAGAGGCCCATGGTCCCTAGATCGCCTCAGCATAGGTGCGAGGGGTCGGGAAGTCGAGGGCGTCTAGGTCACCCTCAGGGACTAGCAGCATGGAGCAGAGATGAGGCGCAGCCTCGGACAGGAAAGCTAGCTCGTACTACCTGTCCTCTAGGACGTCACTGCTGAGGGCAGGAGCACTCAAGACGGACGGAGTACAGGCAAGGTCAGAGACCAAAGCGGTGGCGTAGTCAAGGCAGCGAGTAGAGGCAAAGTCAGCGACGGCAGCAACAGGCGCATCAAGACTGGAGACAGGAAATGACGGATCGGCAACGAGGAAGGCAAGGACCCGAGGAACAAGATGACTAGCAGCACAAAGGAAGTCAAAGAAAGGAGGTGGCATGACAACAAGCGACGACCGAGGTGGCGATGAGAGGAGGGGAGAACGAGATGCGTGAGAACAAAACAAGATAGGGTGAGATTGGGAAACGGGAGAGACAGGACGAGCACGAGAGGGACGACGAGACCAGACGTGAGAAGGAGGAGTCGGGTCAGGAGACAGAGGAGGAGACACCAGAGAGGAACAAGGGGGAAAACGAGACGGAGATGAGTCCGGCGAACGAAACACAGGGCCGTAGACAGGCATGGGAGGCGGCGGCATAGGAGGCGCAGGCGGAGGGTCGGGGGAAGTTAGACCGAGGAGGCAAAGGGCCGACACCGGCGACGACTGCTGCGGCTGCGGCTCTACGGCAGCACTAGAACCTCCAGCTCCACCACGGCTACCGTAGAGAAGCTCCACGCCAGCACCCCCAGAACGCGAACCCTCTCCAGCATTGGTGCCACCCCCAGGACTCGTGGACCCCTGCGGCGGCTGCTGCTGCGGCGGCGACTGCAGCTGCTGCTGCTGTGGCGACGGTGGCTACTGTGGCGACAGCGGAGGAGGAGACATTGGGGCAGATACCGACGGCAAGAGCGGAGCCGCGGGGCCACCAGAGTTAGACAACTCCTCGAGCGGGACAACCGACGGGAGGGGAGTGACGTGAGACACTCTAGACGGGGCAGGATGGTGGGGGAGAGGAGCAGGGGCTACCGGAGGGGTGGGAACCAGAAACAGGGGGGGGAAAACTAGGATATCTCTGTGGGGAAAGCGGTGGTAGAAGGAGACAGACTCGTCACATGTGACGTTACGCGGGTGAAAGAAGCGGTGGGACGACGGATGGTAAAAGTGCCAGTCGGACGAGTCGAGGGGGAAGCCAAGGAAGACACAGGGGACTGTGTGGGCAGTAAGCTTGTCCGTGCCAGAGGCACGAATGTGAGCAAGGCAGCCCCAGACGTGTAACGCAGATGCGTCACCAAGGAACCCGGTCCAGAGTAGGGTCGGCGAAACCCGCGGCCGCTTAGAGAGCGGCCACAAGTTAAGCTGGTGAGTGGCGTAGCGAACGACGAAAAGCCACAGAAAATGGGATGCACCGGCATGGATCATGGAGGTACGAGCCACATCCATGATAAAATCGATGCGTCGCTCAGCGACCCCATTCTGCTGCGGGGAGTCCGGTAGGGTGTACGGCTGGGTGATGCCCTTCGCACGACAGAATTGGCCCAGCCGACGAGAGGCGAACTCGCCACCACGGTCGGAGTGGAGACACAGCACGGGGAGACCGCGGTGAACGCGTGCAGCTATGACCCACGGGATAAGAACGACAGGCACGTCGGCCTTCCGCTCCAGGGGAAACACCGTGGTGTAGCGCATATAGTCGTCGACAAGCACTAGAAAGTAGCGCTCTCAATGAGGCCCAGGGACGGGGGCTGGGCCCCAGACATCCAGGTGCAGGGTCTGGAGTGGCGCGGTGGCAGGGCAAAGAGAGGAGGAGTGAGGTGCATGGCGTAGCCGGCCCTCGACACAAGGCGTGCACGGTGGCGCAAGTGAGGGAGGGAGCAACGCAGGGAGACCTAAAACGAGACCTTACTGAGACATGTGATGCAGACGAGGGAGTGCGGGGTGACCTAGACGGTGGTGCCACAGAAGCGACGGGTTAGTGAGCGACCGACATGATCAAGCCACAGCGACCTGAGTAGACACAGGCACCTGGGGGGACGGCCTCACCAAGGGGGACTCGGTGTCGAAGGACACGCCAGACCGAGGGTCCCGGGGGAACGTGGTGAGGGGGGTACTATAGCGGCGTCGGTACTGACAGCGTACCGCTCGTGTCCAAGGAACGTAGTGGTGACGCTAAGGTCCTGAAGACAGCTGACACCAACTAGGTTCTTGAAGATGAGGGGATTTGCAGGCCGGTAAGGGAGCCGGAAGGAACTGTCGGACAGGGAAGGGTAGTGGAGCTACGAGCAAATACCGGATCGGAGGAGGGGTCAGCAAGCGCGATAGCAGCAGGGGCGGCAAGCGGTGTGAGCGCAGTATGGTCGCGGAAGTAGCAGGAAGATGCGCCAGAGTCAAGCGTGAAGGAGAGCGAAGCGGAAGCTGCAGCTGGCGGAGGAGAGAGTGTGGAGCGTAGACTAAACAAAGCAGAAGGTCCTACGCCCGATGCAGCAGGGGAATCTAGACTACACACAGGTGGCACACCTAAACTAGGCAACACAGGGTAAGAAGGTCCAGTCACACCAGAGGCATCAGCATACAGTGAATGCAAAGCAGAAAAAATCTGATCCATGTCTAACTCAAAACAGGCACACCACGGCGCATAATACTGAACCCGTCGGGGAGGTCCAGCGCCGGGCCGAAGCGGCGGCGAAAGAGGTTGTCGAGGCGGTGAAAGCAGCGGGTGGTAGGGTGCGGACGACCACATACAGTGCCACGGAAGGGGCCGGTCTAGAGCTGGTATTGGCACCCCCCAGCGCTAGAGCTGCCACCCGACGCCGAGCTGTGAGGGCCGCCACTGTGGCCACCACCACCAGATGCACCGGGCCACCCCGGTGGGAGGCGGCCACACAATTGCTGCTGCTGCGGTTGCTGCTGCGACTGCGGCTGCTGCTGCTGCTGTGACTGCTGCTGCAACTGCGGCTGCTGCGACTGCTGTGACTGCTGCTGCACCAGCCCCGGTCCCCTCGTCGGAACCGCTGTCCCCGCCCCCACCTCCACCACCCCAACCACCCCCACCACCCTGACCTTCACCACGCCCCCCCTTGGGGCGGCGGTCCCTACACTTACGCGGAAGCCGCAGCAGCGGTCTCAGCAGCAGGGGCTGTCTCAGTGATAGTGGCAGAAACGTCAGCGTAAGTGCACTAGGAGGGTGCACAACCTTGAAAGATAGGGACTGCCGCAGTACCACTCGACTTAGCGATATTACGCTGGCGAATCTCTATCTTAGGCAGGGGCAGCGACAAATACGGTAAGGGTGAGGTCACCGGGGTGCTGACTAAGAAATGGTCGCGGGCAGTGGCTAAGCGTTCCGGCAGGTGCGTGGCTATGAGGTAAAGGGTAGCGCACATCGGCGGTGGGAAGGCAGTGAGTTGGGCCTCAGTGCTAGTGGCACGGTAGCTAGCCTCGAGTGCACAGAGGTGAGTGGCTAGGTCAACGACAGTGGGGAAGACCGCTAGGTCAGGGAAAGGCATAGGGAGGATCATGTGGCCAACGGAGGCAGAGGTGGCCGTGGAGTGGCGATCAACGACTGCCTCTAAGAACGCTTGAGCGTTCGCTACAGCGGTAAAGCAGGGACGCTCAGCGGTCTGCGAATCCCAGACAGCGCGAGCAAGTGCAGTAGTGGTGAAGGCCTCACGATCAGCAGTGGTGGGGGCGTCAGTGAGGGCAACAGGCGCGGGGGGCGGGGAAGCAAGCCATCGACATGAACAGCTAGGGAGTGGCCATCCAGGCGCTTACATGTCAGGTATTGGCGAAGGTCGACAAGCCAGGCGTCGAAGTCGATCGCGCGCCCCTCCGCGTCCAGTTGCAGCACAGTGTCCGCCATCGCACGACCTCAGTGACACGGCGGCACGGCGACACGGCGGCACAGCTACACTGCGGCATAGCTCCACGGCGGCACAGAGGTGGCGCGGCAGGGGCGGGAGGACGGAGGCACGGCGGCGGCACGGCAGCGGCACGGCGGCAGCACGGCGGCGGCATGGCAGCGGCATGGCGGCTGCATGGCGGCGGAACGGCAGCGGCACGGCAGCGGGACGGCGGTGGCACGGCAGCGGCACGGCGACGGCGCGGCGGCGGCACGGCGGTGGCACGGCAGCAGCACGGCGGCGGCACGGCGACGTCACGGCGGCGGCATAGCAACGTCACGGCGACGGCACGGCGGTGGCACGGCGACTGCACGGCGACGGCATGGCGGCGGCACGGTGACGGCAGGAACGAGAGCTGGCTCGAACGGGGCCAGCGGGGTGCAAGGGACCAGCAGGGCGCTAGGGGGCCAGCAGGGCAGGAACGGGGCCAGCAAGGTGCATGGGGCCAGCAATGTGCACGGGGCCAGCAAGGGCGAACGGGGGCCAGCGGGGCACGACGAAACCTGTGAGACTAGGGCGTACGGGGCGCACGAGGCGAGCGAGGCGCACAGGGCTGACAAGGCACGACGGGGCTAGCGGGGCGTACGGGGCCCAGAGGGCGCTAACGGGCTAGCAGGGCTCCTGGGGGCCAGCGGGACGTGCGGGGCCAGGAGGGCGCTAACGGGCCAGCGGGGCGCTAACGGGCCAGCAGGGCACGTAGGGGACAGCAAGGCGTACGGGGTCAGGGGGGCCGCTAACGGGCCAGCGGGGCGCTTTGGGGCCAGCTGGACGAACGGCGCCAGCGGGGCGCTAAGGGGCCAGCAGGGCGTACGGGGCCAGGAGGGCGCTAAGGGACTAGCGGGGCCAGCGGGGCGCTAAGGGACTAGCGGGGCACTAAGGGACGGGCGAGGGCGGAAGCGGGTGGGAGGACGGAACCTACGTGATACCATCTCAGAGTAGCGAGATGGATGAGAAAGTACAGTACAGAATGGTTTTACCTAGGGGGTTGTACTATCTAAAGGCATAAACCTAACTAGCCTATAATAACATATTCCATACAGGGGGTTTGACACTGCTCCCCCGTTTTCTAAGCTGATTCTCTCAGAAAACTCCTGCTCTTCCTCCCCGTGCCTCCCCTTGCTTTTCTCCTTAAAATCGAGGCCCTCACTCACACCTTCCCCTCTCTCCACTGCCCTAGGCGGGAGGAGCAGAAGAGGGGGGAGAGAAAAGGCAGGGAAGTAAAAAACAGGGTAAATGGCGGGTGACGAGAATGTGCACAGGGTCTTGGACGAGCACCTGAGCAATGGGGTGAACAGAAGGGTTGAACGAGAAGTGTTTGAGAGATGGGGAATAGGGGATAAGGCTTGACAGGGAAGAGAGGGGATAAGTGAAAAGGGTAGAGGAGGGGAAAGGCTTGACCGCCATCTCCCCGCCATCCTTTCCCCATCTCCCCGCCATCCTTTCCCCCTCTCCTCGCCATCCGTCCCCCCTCTCCTCGTCATCTGTCTTCCTCCATTTTATCTCCGGCTATATACGGTACCTCCGCTAGAGTCGCGGGGCCTATTGTCGGGTCTTACAGCAGTTTCGGTACGCAAACTTCGGCGGGTACTATGTCTTGTACGACGATCTTAGCTCGTCCCACTGTGCACGCCGGTATTACGTCCAAGGTATCATTTCCATAGGATAAAAAACCTTCTCCCCGTAGTGGTTTGAGTTGGTCGTCGATGGGCGGGCGGTTTTCTTTTTTTGATCTGTGCTGTGGCAGCGATGGCTTCCTAAGCTTGATTGACTACGAGATAATCTCCTCCTCTGGATCGTGAAGCACATCCATGGAGCTCTTGAACGACGGGTTCGAAGGTGGTAGTTGCACTCGACAAATTGTCGCACCGTGTTCCGCCGAAGTCGTGGACCAGCTTGGTGCGTCGCGGCCCTTTCGCTATGCTTCAAACTGTCGCAACACGTTTTTTTTCATTTGGTTTGGTGTGTAGTGCGCGATTCTGGGTCATTTATTCTGAACCCCAAAAAACTCAGTTTTCAAGAGCGCCCAGGGTGAGCTTTTCTAGCCTGTGGTTTTAAGTGGTACCTTGTGTTAACGTAGAAACGAATGAATTACTAGGAAGAGAAACATAGAACAAATACCAGTTGGTTGTACTCACTAGAAGCACACACCTAGTCCAGCCTATAACTTCTATATAGATAATATGTATAAGTTGACACACCCCCTAGGCTAGACAAGGGGTGGAGCTAAGCAAGAAGCACACAGCCCAGGGTGGCACTACTAGTCCAACCACTGAGACAGGGGTCTGGAGACCAAAAAGCAAGAGTACAAACAAGACTAAAACCAACCAGGGCGGCACTACTAGTCCAGCCACTGGAGGTAAGGCCACAAGGCCAGTCAGACATGTATATATATAGTAGAGAGTACACAATCAGGGTCCTAACAAGTGAGAAGCTACAGGAACAAGACCAAGCTGTACACAGTGCCGCTGATGATCTCTAGGCGCAAGCGCCTTAGTAAAGATATCAGCTGTGTTGGCACCGGAGGCCAAGTGAACGACGCGGGCCTGGCGACGCTGCTGTAGCTCGCGCAGGAGGAAGTACCGCAGCTGGATATGCTTCGCCCTGCCCTCAAGTCGAGGCTCCTGACACAGGAGAATCATGGCCCTGTTGTCAGCGTACAGGACCGGGGCAGAACTAGGCCGCTCACCTAAGTCAGCGAGCAAGAAGGTCAGCCAGCGGAGCTCCTGTGCCGCCATGGCACCAGCGTAGATCTCAGCCTCACAGCTCGACTGAGCAACAGACGACGAGCGAGTGGATCTCCAAGAGATAGCACCCGAACCAAGGCTGAAACAGTAGCCCTGAGACGACCTAAGAGTCTCAGAGTCGTCTGCCCAAGAAGCGTCTGTGTGCCCAGTGAGGACCACTGGCCTGCGTCCTCCTAGCACTAACCCCATGCCCGATGTACTTGCTAGATATCGCAAAACCCTCTTAGCGGCCGACCAGTGCTGAGGTCGGTGTCTGCCAGTGGCCACAAAGCGAGCCAGGATGCTGAGAGGGTATGCAAGATCTGGGCGAGTGCAAGTCATCAGGTACATGAGGCAACCCACCAGCTCTGCGTAGGGGCCACTGGGCTCTACTGGCTCCTCAGGAATAGGAGCGGAGAGCCCATGGTCTACTGGAAGAGGTGTGGGCTGTGCGGAGGAGAACTGAAGACCGAACCTCTGAAGGACCTGACGCACCAGGTGTGACTGTGTCAGAGTGATGGTGCGTGCTGCTCTGTCCCTAGAGATCTGCAGGCCAAGATAGCGACGCAGCTCTCCAAGGTCAGTGCAGGTGTGTCTCTTCAGCAGCTCGGCCTTCACAGAGGCCAGTGCGTCCCTGTCAGCAGTAGCAAAGACCAGGTCGTCTACGTAGACAAGGATGTAGAACGGAGTCTGGCCGGAACGCACAAACAGCGACGGGTCAGCAGAGGATGGAAAGAACTGCAGGTCTGCTAACGTGGCCCGCAGCGTGTCGTGCCACTCGCGAGGAGCCTGACGCAGGCCGTAGACCGGGCGCCTGAGAAGCCACTGGGTCCCAGGGGGGAAGGTACCAGTGAAGCCCTGTGGTCGGCGCAGGTAGACCTGCTCGTGTAGGCTGCCCTGAAGAAAGGCAGTAGAGAAGTCGAGGGAGTGAAGCTCGTAGTCGCGCTGTGCTGCTACGTGTAGCAGCGCCCGAAGAGTGGTCATCTTCGGGGTGGGGCGAAGGTCTGAAAGAAGTCAACCCCCTCACGCTGACTGAAGCCTCTGGCCACGTAGCGCGCCTTGAAGACAGGCGGCTCTCCAGGGGGGCGCTTCACCTTGAAGAGCCACCGACCATCGACTACGTTCACCCCAGGCGGGGGAACTGCGTCGACGTAAGTGCCGGTGGACCTCCAAGATGCCATCTCCTGCTCCATGGCAGCTATCCACTGAGAGGCCCAAGGTCCCGAGGTGGCCTCAGCGTAAGTGCGAGGGGTCGGGATGTCGAAGGCGTCTGGGTCACCCTCAGGGACTAACAGCGTGGAGCAGAGATGGGGAGCAGCCTCGGAAAGGAAAGCAAGCTCGTACTGCCTGTCCTCTAGGACGTCACTGCCAAGGGCAGGAGCACCCCCGACGGACGGAGGACGGGCAGGGTCAGAGACCAGAGCGGTAGCGTAGTCAAGGCGGCGGGTAGAGGCGAAGTCAGCGACAGCAGCGACAAGCGCGTCAAGGCGCGAGACCGGAACAGAAGGGTCGGTAACAAGAGAGGCAAGAACCCGAGGGACAAGGGGACGAGCGGCACGGAGGTAGTCAGAGAACGGAGGAGGTGCAACAGCAAGCGACGAGGGAGGAGGTGACGGGAGGAGGGGAGGACGAGACGAGTGGGAACGGAGCAACATAGGGTGGGAGGGCAGGACAGGAGAGACGGGACGGGCACGTGAGGGACGACGAGACCAAACGTGGGACGGAGGTGTAGGGTCAGGAGACAGCGGAGGGGACACAGGAGGGAAACGAGGAGGAAGACGGGCCCGAGACGAGTCCGGCGGCGGGAACACAGGACCGTAGACAGGAAGGTCAGCAGGCGGTGGGGGAGACACCGGCGAGCGGTCAGGGGAGGGAAGGCCGAGCAGACGGAGAGCGGAGACCGGCGGCGACGGCTGCTGGGGCTGCTGCGGCGGCTGGGCCTCGACCCTCGGACCGGCAGAACTCTCAACGGCAGCACCCCCAGAACCAACACCCCCAGAGCGAGAACACCCTCCAGCACCAGCGGCACCCCCAGGCCCGCCGGGACAGACCACTCCAGGCGCGGCAGGACGAACACCCTCCTCGACGCCAGCACCCCCAGGGGCCAAGGGCGGCAGCGGCGGCGGTGGCGACGGCGGCTGCAGCGGCTGCGGCGGCGGCGGTGGCGGCGGTGGCAGCGGCAGGGAAGGCGGAGACACCGGGGAAGGGGGACGCGGCAGGGACGGGCCGGGGGACCACCAGAGTCAGCTGACTCCTCAACTGGGACAACCGACGGGAGGGGAGTGACGTGAGAGACACCAGACGGGGCAGGACGAGGCGGGAGAGGAGCAGGGGCTACCGGGGGAGAGGGAGCAAGGAAGAGGGGCGGGGCAACCGGGAGACCTCGGTGAGGGAAGCAGCGGTAGAAGGAGACAGACTCGTCAAAGGTGACGTCACGGGAGTGGAGGAAGCGGTGAAACGGCGGGTGGTAGAAGAGCCAGTCAGACGAGTCTAGGGGGAAACCGAGGAAGACACAGGGGACACTGCGGGCCGTGAGCTTGTCCGTACCAGAGGCACGAACGTGAGCAAGGCAACCCCAGACGTGGAACGCAGACGCGTCACCGGGGGACCCGGTCCAAAGGAGGGTCGGCGAAACCTGCGGCCGCTGGGAGCGGGGCCACAGGTTAAGCTGGTGAGCAGCGTAGCGGACAGCGAACGGCCACAGAAAATGGGGGGCATCGGCATGGATCATGGAGGTACGAGCCACCTCCATGACCAAACCGATGCGGCGCTCAGCAACCCCATTCTGCTGTGGCGAGTCCGGCAAGGTGTACGACTGGGTGATGCCCTCCGCACGACAGAACTGTCCAAGCCGACCAGAGGCGAACTCACCGCCACGGTCAGAGTGGAGACACAACACAGGGAGACCGCGGTGAAGACGTGCAGCCACAACCCACGGGAGAAGAACGTTGGGCACTTCGGCCTTCCGCTCCAGGGGAAACACCGTGGTGTAGCGCGTGTAGTCGTCGACGAGCACAAGAAAGTAGCGCTCACCGCGCGGTCCGGGGACGGGGGCCGGGCCCCAAACGTCCAGGTGCAGGGTCTGAAGGGGGGCAGTAGCAGGACGCAGCGAGGAGGAGTGAGGAGCACGACGGAGCCGGCCCTCGACGCAAGGCGTGCACGGTGGCGCAGTCGAGGGTGGGAGGGCAGGGAGCGACGCGGGGAGGCCTAAGACAAGACCGTGCTGAGACATGTGATGCAGACGTGGGAGAGCAGGGTGACCTAAGCGGTGGTGCCAGAGAAGGGACGGGTGAGTGAGGGACCGACACGAGCAAGCTGCAGCGACCTGGGAGGACGCACCAACCGGGGGGGAAGCGGTGTCGAGGGTAAACAGACCAGACACCGGGTCCCGGGGGAACGTCGCAAGAGGGGAACCTGAGACTGCCTCGGTACAGACAGCGAACCGCTCGTGCCCAGGGAACGTGGTGGTGACGCCGAGGTCCTGAAGACGGCCGACACCAACCAGGTTCCTGGAGAACGAGGGAACGTGGAAGCCTGTAAGAGAGCCCGAGGGAACGGCTGGACAGGGAAGGGAAGTGGAACTGCGAGCGACGACAAGACCGGCAGAGGGGTCAGCGAGGGAGACAACCGCAGGTGCAGCAAGCGGCGTGAGCGTGGACCGGTCACGGAAGAAACAGGCAGAAGCACCGGAGTCGAGCGTGAAGGACAGCGAGGCAGTGGCAGAGGCCGGGGACGGGGCCGGTGCAGAAGCTAGGCTAGGCAACCTAGGCAGTCCTACGCCTGACGCAGCAGGGGAAGCTAAGCTACACAAGGGTGAAACACCTAAACTAGAGTACACAGGGTAGTAAGATCCAGCAACACTAGAAGCGTCAGCATACAAAGCATGCAAAGCAGCACCTATCTGATCCATGTCTAACTCAAAGATCAGCACGCCCTGGCGGAGCAGGCTGTGCCAGTCAGGGAGGTCCGGGGCCGGGCCAAAGCGACGACGAAAAAGATCGTCGAGGCGGCGGAAACAGCGGGCGGTTGGGTGCGGGCGGCGGCACAGAGTGCCGCGGAGAGGCCCGGTCTGAAGCTGGTACTGGCAGGTCACAGCACTGGAGCCGCTGGTAGACGCCAAGCTGCGCGGGCCGCCACCACGGCCACCGCCTCCGGAGGTGCCGGGCCAACCAGGCGGGAGACGAGCCCACGGCTGCGGCGGGTGCTGCTGGGACGGCGGCTGCGGCTGGGGCTGGTCCTGCTGCTGCTGGGGCTGCTGCTCCTGCCCACCGGTGGTAGTCCCCTCAGGCGGACTACCGTCACCACCACCACGACCACTACCACCTGCGTCACCACCCCTACCTCCCTGGCGGCCACGGCCACCGCGACGCGAGCGCTGCTGCGGGTGGACAGCAGCAGCCGTCTCGGTAAGAGGGGTCGCCGTGGCGACCGCAGCCGAAACGTCAGTGAACGTGCACGGGGATGGGGCACAGCCGTGAAAGATAGAGACTGCCGGCGCACCGCTCGACTGAGCGATAGTGCGCTGGCGAGTCTCGATCTCAGTGAGGGTGTCGACAAAGGCGGTCAGGGTGAGGTCACCCGTGTGCTGGCTAAGAAAGTGGTCGCGAGCACTAGCGAGGCGGTCTGGCAGGCGCATAGCGATAAAATAGAGCGTCATGCAGAAAGGAGGGGGGAGCGCAGTGAGCTGGGCAGCAGTGCTGGCAGTGCGATAGCGAGTCTCTAGGGCACGCAAATGAGTGGCAAAGTCTGCGACAGTAGGGAAGGCAGCCAGGTCTGGGAACAGCATCGGAAAGAGCAAGCGGCCAGCAGAAGCGGAGGCAGGGGTGGAATAACGAGCAATAACGGCGTCTAAATAAGCTTTGGCCGTTTCAACAGTAGCAAAACGCGAGCGCTCAGACACAGGGAGGGCGTGATTAATAGCAACCTGAGCTACTGCATCGCGTGAGTCCCAGACCGCACAGGCCAGCGCAGCAGTAGAGAAAGCCTCACGGTCATCAGAGGAGGGGTCAGCAGGGAGGGGAGTAGGTGCAGGGGGACGGGGGAGCAAGCCATCAGCATGGACAACCAGAGAGTGGCCATCCTGGCGCTGACCTGTAAGCTGGCGGCGGAGATCGGAGAGCCAGGCGGCGAAGTCAACCGCGTGGCCCTCAGCGTCCAGGCGGAGCACAAAGTCAGCCATCGTGCAGGGTCAGCGGCACAGCTCCTCAGCGACACAGCGGCACAGCAGCACAGCTCCTTAGCGGCACAGGAGCACAGCGGCGCGGGGACACGGCGGCAGCACTCTCCAGTAGGGCAGCAGCTAGGCGTCCCAGCGCAGGCGAGCAGAAGACACAGGGCACGAGAGGACACGGCAGGCCGAGCAGGGGAGGCGGGCAGGTGCTCTGGGGCCGGGCTGGTGCTGGGAGGGGCCAGGCTGGTGCTGCTGGGGCCGGTCGGGCACGAGGAGGGGCCGGGCAGCGCTGAGGAGAGGCCGGGCGGCGCTAGGAAGGGGCCGGGCGGCACTAGGAGGAGGCCGGGCGGCACTAGGAGGAGGCCGAGCGGCACTAGGAGGAGGCCAGGCGGGCGAGCGCTAACAGCAGGCGCGACAGGGGCCAGCGGGCGCGACGAGGCCTAAGGGGCGCGACGGGGCCCAGCGGGCACGACGGGGCCCAGGGGGGGCGCGACGGGGCCGAGGAGGCGCGACGGGGACCAGCGGGCACGACGGGGCCCAGGGGGGCCGCGACGGGGCCTAACGGGCGCGACGGGGCCCAGGGGGGGCGCGACGGGGCCTAGCAGGCGCGACGGGGCCTAGGAAGCGCGAAGGGGCCCAGCGGGCGCGACAGGGCCTAGGGGGCGCGACAGGGCCCAGCGGGCGCGACGGTGCCCAGAGGGGGCGCGACGGGGCCTAGGAGGCGCGACGGGGCCCAGCGGGCACGACAGGGCCTAGGAGGGGCGCGACGGGGCCGAACGGGCGCGACGGGGCCCAGAGGGGGGGGACGCGACGGGGCTTAGGAGGCGCGACGATGACTAGGAGGCACGACGGGGCTCAGCGGGCTCGACGGGGCCCATGGGGGGCGCGATGGGGCCTAGGAGGCGCAACGGGGCCCAGCGGGGGCGCGTTAGGGCCTAGGGGTCGCGACGGGGCCCAGCGGGCGCGACGGGGCCCAGGGGGAGCGCGACGGGGCCTAGGAGGCGCGACGGGGCCCAGCGGGCACGACGGGGCCCAGGGGGGGCGCGACGGGGCCTAACGAGCGCGACGGGGCCCAGGGGGGGCGCGACGGGGCCTAGGGGGCGCGACGGGGCCTAGGAGGCGCGACGGGCGGAAGCGGTAGGCGGGGGGATCCTAACCTAAGCGTGATACCATGATAACGTAGAAACGAATGAATTACTAGGAAGAGAAACATAGAACAAATACCAGTTGGTTGTACTCACTAGAAGCACACACCTAGCCTAGCCTATAACTTCTACATAGATAATATGTATAAGTTGACAGTTGAACCCTTGTACTAGTATATGAGAACAAGTGATTGATTAAAGAAACAAGCATACAGAAATATATAGAAAGTCGGAAAGTAAAGCAGTTGTAGAATACAGTTGCAGGAGCGGTTTATCGAGTCGCACAGCGACTCGATTGTCGCTTCGGTTACCATCCTTGCTGTTGTAACGGTCAGTCGCAACCTCCAGTTGCGACCCTTCGAGTCCCTTCGCGTTCTTTGTCCGCCCCCTCGTGTAACTTCCGTTGACTCGCATACCCGTTGCGATCTTCCTCGAGTGTAGTGTTACACTTCAGAAACGCTTAAGTCCTTTGAGATATTTCCAACACTCCCCTTCGTTTCTGGAGTGCTGACGTGTTCAGATCCGGTGACGTTTGTCTGCCCGGTCAGCAGCATACAGTAATCGAACTTCGCCTTCGCCAGTTTCTTCGTCAGGTAGTCTGCGGCCATTTCTGTTGTAGGGCAGTAACTGAGTTGAAGTCTCCCCTTCGCGATCTCATCTTTGACGAAGAAGTACCGCATGGCAATGTGTTTGGTTCGGTTGGCGAAGCCGTCTTTGTTCGCGATTTTGATCGCAGATTGGTTGTCGCAGAGGAGTGAGAAGACGGGCAGGGTCGCGATCTTCGCTTCCTCGAGCAACTCTCGCAGGTAGAGTCCTTCCTTGGTCGCAGTGCAGAGGGCGATATATTCTGCTTCAGCCGAAGATAGTGCGATTAGTTCCTGCTTGCTCGACTACCATGAGATAGTCCCGATAGGTTCTAGTCGGTAGATGTAGCCCGTTCTCGATCGTCGATTCTCCCTGTCTCCCGCGTGGTCGGCGTCGACGTATCCGAGTAGTCGTACGGACGGTGTTGTTGCTTTGCTGTAGGTAAGCCCGGTCGTCGGCGTGGAGACGAAGTAGAGTAGTGCCCGATTGAGTTCCTCGAGATTTTCTTGTTCCGGCTGCTTCAGATGCGTCGCCAGTTGGCTCGCGCTATAAGAGAGATCGGGTCGGCAGGTTACTGCTGCAAATAGTAGGCAGCCGAGCTTCTGTTGATACTCCTGGATTTGCTTCGCGGGGAGTTTTGCGGAGGTGCTGTTGTTGTTCCCGTAGCGGTAGGGAGTTGGGACCGTAGTCGGCGTTAGGCCGAATTTCTTCGCGACGGTGCCTGCGTACTTTCCAGCGTGTAGGTAGAACGCCGAGCTGTTTTCGACGACATTCAGTCCCAGGTACTGGGTCACTGCGTCGGACACTGTGAGTGTCAAGTCTTCTTTCAGCTCCCCTTCGAACCAGGTGGCGATGTCGGTAGTGGAGCCGATGTAGAGCAGGTCGTCGACGTAGACGATGAGAAGGATAAAGGCTCCTTCCTTCTGTAGTCGATACATGCTTTGGTCGTGCGGCAGTTGTAGGAAGCCGATTCTGACGAGGCGGCCGTGAAGGTGCTGCTGCCACAGCCGCGGAGCTTGTTTGATCCCGTAGAGGGATTTTACCAGCTGGCATACTTTTGTAGGGTCGTCGATGAAACCGTGGGGCTGCTCGACGAAGATTTCGGCGTCCACAGGTGCGTACAGGAAAGCATTTGCGACGTCGATTTGGCGCAGTGGTAGTTTCTTCGTGGCCGCGACGGCGAGTAAGATGCGCAGGGAGGTGTGACGAGAGACTGGGGCAAGAGTTTCTGTGTAATCGGTTCCGTATCGTTGATCGAAGCCTCGTACGACCCATCGAGCTTTGAATCGTTCGATGGAGCCGTCCGCGTTGGTCTTGATGCGGTACACCCATTTTCCCGAGAGGACATTCTTCCCGTTGATGCTTGTTGCAGGTACCAGCTTCCATGCATTTCGGTCTTGCAGAGCCTTTAGCTCCTTTTCCATTGCCTCTTTCCATTTCGCCTTGTGTTCCCCCCCCAGAGCCTGCGACAAAGTCGGGGGCTCTCGCGTAGATGGCGGCGGCGGATGCTGGACGGAGACCCAGAGACCGAGGATCTGCAGTCCCGTGGGTGTGTGTCGAGGGGAATTTTCATTCCCGGAATAGGCTGCTTCGTCACCGTCTTCTGGATCAGGTAAGAAGTTGGGGCCGATGCGTTCTGAAACATTTGTGTCGACCGGGTGGGGTGTAATGTAACCTTGGTCAGCGAAGTGGTAAAAGGTGTCGAGGTTGTTACTATCGAGGGGATTGTCTTCGTCGAGTGGAACAGGTACGGAACAGAAAGGGAGTGGTCCGGCAGCTTCCGAGGCTCCAGGTACGTCTTCTTCTGCTGCGTCAGCCTCGGCAGCACGGTCGGCGAAGGAACGAAGGCCCGCGAAGCCGTCGGTGGGGTCGTGTGTGTTGGCAATGTTGTCCAGGTAATGCTGCAGCGTCAGTCGCTCGTAGAAGATAACGTCACGTGATGCCACTGTATTTTTGTCTTGTATGTCGAGGATTTTCCATGCGTGAAAATGTTTTGCGATGCCGAGGTGTAGTCCCCACCGAGCTCGTTGAGTGAAGCGTCCTGCTCGGGCTGTGTGAGGTCTGTACTGTACCATGCAACCGAAAACTCGAAGTAATTTTGTGCTGCCCCTTTTTCGTGTCCACAGCAGGTGCGGCGATGCGTTGTTGGGAAGCGATGACGAGGACAACAGGTTGTGCAGGTGGACTGCATGTGTCATCGCGTCTGGCCACAGTGTGGTGGGCAGTCTCATCCCCAGGAGCAGCTTCCGCATCGTCGTCTGCAAGGTCCGGTTCATGCGTTCTGCGACCCCTTGCTGTTGGTGAGCGTAGGGCAGGGACACCAGGCGTCTAATTCCTCTTTCCGCCAGATAGGTCATGAAGCGTTGTGACTGGTATTCCAATGCACCGTCTGACTGGAAGTTCTTGAGCTTGATTCCTGATTCCCGTTCGGCGATGGGCAGCCATGTCGTGAAGGCGTCGAAGGCTTGATCGCGAGTCTTAAGGTTGTAGTGCCAGACGTATCTTGTTGCTGCGTCGATGAACGTGATGACATAGTTGAAGTCGGCTTCAGTGTCTTCTCGAGGCATGTTTAAAATGTCGCTGTAGACTTTTTCCATCGGTGCGTATGCAGGTGCGCTTGGGTTGTGATGAGATGAAAAAGACTGGTGTGGAAGATCGGCTTCGGGGCACGTAAAGCACCGTGCGCGTGGTCGTCGAAGTTCTTGGCCGCTCGTTGTTAGGAGAGCGTTGCGTTCTAACACTTCGGCTTGGATGGTTTGTAGTATTGTACTATTTGCAGGGTGCCCGAGTCGTTGGTGCCAGATGTCATCGGGAGCGCGATGGCCGGGCGAGCGGTGGTATATGTCGGTGTTGGAGAAGAACGCGGCGACTGTGGCGGGACTTCGACAGACTTCTCGTGTGATGGGCATAAGTTGATCTGCTTCGGTTGGCGGTCCTCGGATTGCTGGTGGTGGTACTCGGCTGGGTCCTGCTGCTGCTACTGCAGGTGATGGTTGTGAAGGGACACTTGCTGGTACTTGTCTTTCTTGTCTGATGACTGCTAATGCTCGTGTTCTCTCTGCTGCAGGTATGGTGTTGGAGTGCCAGAATCCATCATGGTCAAAGTCTGGGTCAAGATCCGGCGGGTGTGTCCAGGCGGCGAACGATACGATTCCGTCGCTATCGGCAGTACCGCGGTCGGGGACGAAGTCCAACACGAAGACGCCGGACTTCAGGAGAGCACGATCGATGAAGAGACCGCCCTTCCCGTGGTAAAGGCGAAACTCGTTGGAGTAGGAGTCGCACTCCAGGTGAATGCCTTTTGCCATTAGCTGGCTTACGCTCAGTAAGTTGTATCCCAAGTTGTCGACGATGAGGACCTTGTTGAGTTGAAGTATAACATTTGTCTCCATTAATTGTAACTGAACCACGCCTTGTCGGTTTGTTTTCAGGTTCTCGTTGTTGGCGACGGTGATGATGACATCACGGTTGAGGCATCGTTCTCGTTGCACGAAGCGTCCGGAAGAACACATGTGTTGACCGCAGCAGCTGTCCAAGAACCAGGTATTTCGCCCTGTGGGTTCGGCGCTGGCGACCGCAGCGTATGTCGGGTTGACTTGAAGTCCTTGTGAGCGCGGCGGCGGGAGTTCCTCTTCGTCTGGCGCGTAAGTGGGTGGTGATCTGGGTGCGCAGTTGTCGATGTGCACCATGCAGTTGATAATGTTTGGTGTTCCTTGTGCAGATGTGGAGGAGCGCCTTGGGGGACTTTCTTGAATGGAAGCGACTTGTGGGTCTACTGGTCGATAAACACGAGGACGCGTGCAGTTGACTTTCGAGTGTCCGGAAGTCTGACAGTTGTGGCAGAACGGCGGCACGAAGGTAAGTCCTCTGTTGTCGCGTTGATCTTGCTTGCCGCGTCGATTGTAGTTGTTGTCGTTTTTTCGTTGAGTGTAGAAAACTAACTGCTGCTGCTTCCTTGGTTGTCTTTCTTCGAACAGGTCCATCTCTTGTTGTTCAGCGTGAAGCTCGGCGCAGAGGTGCATCTCCGAGATTCTTCCGTGGGCGCGAAGAAGCGAGCGTGTGGTTCTCCATTCTGGCCCGAGCCCGGCGAGGACAAGCGTCACGAAGCTTTCTTCAGTGATTGTTCCTCCGCACTGAAGCAGGCGGTCGCGGAGGGTCTGGCAGCGACTCATATACTGCATCGCCTTTCCCCGGTCTTCATCTGTATTGTTGTCAGTTGTTGCATGAGTCTGCTTTGTGTCACGCTGTCGTTTGCTTGATAGAGACACTTGAGATGATGCCATGCGAGTTCCGCGGAGTTTCCATAGCTCCGATATGTTCTGATGCTCTGCTGTTCTTGTGGTGACAGGTTCCGCAGGAGAACTGTGTATGCCAGCAGCGACTGATAAGTAAATATCTCTTGCTCTTTTGCAGTGCCGTTGCTTGGGAATGGCAGGGACCCATTGAAGTATCCCAGGAGATGCGCAGCCTCCATCAGCAGCTCGAACTCGAAGCTCCAGGTAAAAAAGTCATGTCCGTTGAACGGTGAGGATGTCTGTAGCTTGATGACGTGTGAAAATTGCGCCTGTAGACTTAGAATCTCATTTGGTGTCTGTTGTGATGCAGCTGCTGTTGGTTGGGCACGGGGCGGCATGAACTCGAATGTCCCCGGTGACGAGTGGTAAGGCGCAAAGGTAGGCGCTTGATTGTGTCGCCCGAACGATGAGTTGTCGAGGCTCATCAGTGCTAATCCCATGTTACCTCCGTTGCTCTGTGTTGAATGAGCAGGTGTCCTTGTCTGCTGCTGCTGGTCGAAGTGCGACATGAAGCTGAAGAACCTTTCCATAAGGTTTGGGTCGACGCTTGAAGACGGTGATGGGGTCACCATTTCCGGTGTTCTTCCTGTTGTCTCTTGAGCAGCGCCGGTCTCGGTCTGCAGTCCTGAAGTGTGCAGCCCAGAGTTGCCGTGTTGAGTGTCTTGGGCACTGGGTGAGCCCGTAGAGGTCTTCTTGCCCTTGTTATCCATGACTTGTGATCAATGAAGTCGTTGAATTGCAGATTGTAGATAGAGCGTAGTTGCTGGGAGTTTGGTCTCTGACCAGCTCTCATACCATGTTGGGCTGAGAAAAGCCCTTAGGATCTTTCCAGAGACTAAGTCCCAGTTGTGACAGGCTTGAGTAGTGCAGCGGAAGTTGAGGCAGTTGAACCCTTGTACTAGTATATGAGAACAAGTGATTGATTAAAGAAACAAGCATACAGAAATATATAGAAAGTCGGAAAGTAAAGCAGTTGTAGAATACAGTTGCAGGAGCGGTTTATCGAGTCGCACAGCGACTCGATTGTCGCTTCGGTTACCATCCTTGCTATTGTAACGGTCAGTCGCAACCTCCAGTTGCGACCCTTCGAGTCCCTTCGCGTTCTTTGTCCGCCCCCTCGTGTAACTTCCGTTGACTCGCATACCCGTTGCGATCTTCCTCGAGTGTAGTGTTACACTTCAGAAACGCTTAAGTCCTTTGAGATATTTCCAACACCCTCGTGTCGGTCGCTCACCCACCCGTCGTTGCTGTGGCACCACCGCTTGGGTCACCCCGCACTCCCATGTCTGCGTTACATGTCCCAGCACGGTCTTGTCTTAGGTCTCCCTGCGTCGCTCCCTGCACTCCCTCCCTCGCCTGCGCCGCCGTGCACGCCCTTCGTTGAGGGCCGGTTGCGCGGTGCCCCTCACTCCTGCTCGCTACCCCCTACCACTGTGCCACTCCAGCTCAACTGCATAGTAACCGCTACTATAAGGTATCGAGTCGCTATATGCTCGATAGCGCAACAGCAGTTGTAGTAACAGTCATGTATTCTAGAATATTCCTGTATGCTATTTGTTTTAATCAATTCTCTTGTTCTCACATACCAGTGCAAGAGGTTCATTAAGTCATTACAGCACGCTTCCGCAAGTACAACATCTCTCTGGGGACTTTGTCTTTGCAAAGATCCTACGCGCTTATCTCAGCCCAACATGGTATGAGAGCTAATCGAAGACTAGGTTCCCACTAGGTTCGTTACATGCATTCTCAGTTCTTCTACAAGTCCACATAAGTCCACTTCAAGATCACACGATATGGCATCACAGCAGGAAGTGAGATCCTCCACTGGATCTCCTGGCTCAACACCTACTATGCCCCCAATCACTGGCCTAGAAACTGAAGAGGCGCCTGCGCAAGAAACAACCCCGAGAGCATCTACTGAGCAAGCGGTCCCTCCGACCGGCTTCGATCCAAGCCTGATGGAGCGTTTCTTCTCCTTCGATCCAAGCCTGATGGAACATATGAGCAGCAGCAACCATCAGCACCTGGGCAGTCACTTAACAACAACAACAACAACAACGTCAGAAGCATCAACACTGGAGTTGCTCCTATCAGCCTGGACGGCTCATCCTTTGCGCGCGGGAATCAGCAACCTATCTACGCACCTTATCAAGCTTCCCGGGGATCCTTCACGTTTATGCCGAGGCGCCTTCCGGCAGCAGCACCTGCACACAGCACGACAACGAACGATGCACTTCAGCTACAAGCTCATTTTGCAAACGTCCTCAAGCTGCAAACATCATTTCCGTTCAATGGCAAGGACTTCTGTACCTAGTTGTTCAAATTCGGGCTCATGATGGAAGGAGCTCAAATCTTGGGATTCTTCGACGGGAACCTACCATTTCTATTCAATGAGCAACAAGCGACAAGGAGCAGTGCACGTATCAGTCACTGATAGCGTACACCATTCTCCTGCGGAACCTGTCACCAACAGAACAACAGAAGATCCGAATCTATCGTGGCTACATAAACTCAGCGGAACTCGTGTACAACCACTTGAAGAGCATGTATCAAGCGAATGACAGCGTAAACCATAGCCGTCTCATGGCTCAGTTGACAACCGTCCAGATGAAGCACGACGAGAAAGCCATAGCATATATGAGTTACTGCAGCAGTCTCCGCGATAAGCTCCTCTACAGCGGCGGCAGCATGTCCGAATATACGTTTGTCACCATCGTTCTCGTTGGTCTCGGTCCTCAGTGGCGAACGACCTGCTCTCTTCTTCGCGCTCACGGTCGCATCTCGGAGATGCATCTCTGCGCTGAACTTCACGCTGAACAACAGGATATGGACCTTTACGAAGAGCGGCACAAGAAAAAGGCAGTACCCGAGATTGCGTTCTATGCGCATCGCCGACAAGGACCACAAGCAAGATGCTACATACCGCCGTTCTGTCACCTATGCCGCACGTCAGGACACACGCGAGTCAACTGCCCTCGTCAGAATCAACACCAGCAGCAGGTCCCACAGCGCCAGATTTGCCCTTCGGGAAATCAAGTCACTTCAACCCAAGTGCACCCGCTGCCCTCCGCGCCGCGACTTGCGCAAAAAACAAGGAGCATCGTCAGCTGCATGACAAGAACCAACTCTTGCGTCACAGAATCCCCACCGACTTACGACCCAGACGAAGTAGTTATGCCGCCTCAATGAGAGCAACTGAAATTGAATCCGACTTACGCCGCCATCGCTCAAAGCGACCGTCCAGTCGAGATACGTGATTCTTGGACAGCTTCTGCGGGCAGCACATGTGCTCTTCAGATCGCTTCGTTCAAAGCGAGCGACAACTCAGCCGCGAAGTCGTCATCACTGTCGCCAACAATCAACACATGCGCACACGAAGGCAAGGAGTTGTTCAGATACAATCCCTGGAAACTAACGTGGTGCTACAAATGTCGAAAGTACTCATCGTAGAAGGCTTGGGCTACAACTTACTAAGCATCAGCCAGTTGATGGCAAAGGGGATTCACCTGGTTCGTCCTGGACTTCATTCCCGATCGCAGCACCGCCAACAGCGACACCATCGTCTCTTTCACTTCCTGGACTCACCCTCCAGATGTTGATCCTGACTTCAGTCCAGATGGCTTCTGGCACTCGCACACCATCCCTGAAATGGAGCGCACACGCGCATTAGCAGTCATGCGAGAAGCGGAAACGGCAGAAGAAGAACAAGCAACTGCAGATATACCTTTGCCGGCCGCCGATCCATCAACAGCAATGCCACCACCACCAGTTGTCGACACTACACCAACCGCTGCTCAGCACCTCATTCCAGCGCCACGCGAAGTCCACCGAAGCGCCACCAATTTTGCCGCATTCTACTCAAACTCCAACCTATATCGGAGGGCTGCGGGACATCATGCAGATGAAGAAACATGGCATCAACTGCTTGGACACCCTAGCAACACAACACTATACAACACGATTCGCGCGGGAGTCCTAGAGAAGGACGCCCTTCCCCTATCGGATGGCCGTGAACTTCGACGACCCAGCAGCACGCGCTTCATTTGCCCTGAAGCGGACTTACCACATCAGCCGTTCTCGTCGCATCACAACCCCAGCGCTCCGGCCTATGCTCCGCTTGACAAATTATACAGCGATATACTTTTACATACTGATGGAAGAAGGGCGCATGGACTTGCACTACGTCATCACATTCATCGACGCAATGACTCGTTATGTCTGGCACGTCAACCTACCGACCCACGACCAAGATCTCAACGCCTTCGCAGCTTGGCTCCCGGTAGCAGAGAGAGAATCCGGGGTGAAGCTCAAGAGCTTTCAAACAGACGGGGCAATGGAATACCAATCACACCGCTTCAAACAGTACGTGGTGGAGCGGGGAATCAAGCGACTCATCTCACTCCCATATGCTCACCAACAGCAAGGTGTAGCAGAACGGATGAATAGGACGCTGCAGACAACGATGAGAAAGCTGCTCCGAGGCATGCGCCTGCCCAACCCGCAGTGGCCGGAGGCGATGGACCACACCGTTATGCTCCATAACATGCTGTCGTCTTCCTCCCTGCCGAACAACGCATCACCGCACCTGCTGCGGTCAGGAAAACTGGGCAGCACAAAATTACTACGAGTTTTCGGGTGCATGGTACAGTACAGGCCCCACACTTCACACGCCAGACGATTCACACAGCATGCCAAGTGGGGACTGCACCTCGGCATTGAAAAAAATTACAACATATAGAAAATCTTCGATGTGAACGACAAGGAAACAGTGGCAGCACGCGACGTGATTTTCTACGAATGACTCACCTTGCAGCATTACTTGGACAACATCGCAGCCGACCGGGACCCTACTGCTGGATTCAACGGCAGCCGAGCCTTCGCCTCATCAGCAGAAGAAACTGACTGGGATGAGCAAAACGTCGATGGAGCTTCGGAAGCTGCTGGACCTCTTCTGTACTGCTCCGTTCCTATCCTAATGGATGACGAGGATCCAAGAGAAAGCGCGAATGCCGAGGCATACTACCATTTCGCCAACAACGGTTACGTAACACCCCAGACCGTAAACACAAATATTTCTGAGCGTAACGGGCCCGGATTCGAACCTGATCCAGAAGCGGGAGACAAAGCAGTCTATCCCGAGGATCCCCTCTTGCCTTGCTTCACACCCAGCGAACTTCAAATTCTCGGCCTCGTCGCCGCCGTCCACGGAGCTTCGATGCCACCTCCACTCGAGCCTACGACTGTCAAGCAGGCTCTCGGGGAGGAGCACAGGGAGAAATGGCGCGAAGCAATGGAAAGGGAGCTGAAGGCACTTTACGAGCAAAACACCTGGCAAATGGTCCCCGTCGCAAAGGCACGCGACAAAACAATCCTTTCAGGAAAACGGGTCTTTAGAGTGAAGCAGATGGCACGATCGAGCGCTCCAAAGCCCGTTGGGTCGTTCGGGGCTTTGACCAACAGTACGGGAGCGACTTCATGGAAACCTTTGCGCCCGTCAGTCGACACACGTCCTTGCGAATCCTGCTCGCAGTCACCGCCATGCATCGCTTGCCGCTACGCCAGATCAACATGGCAATTGCGTTCTTGTACGCACCCGTCAACGCAGAGATCTTTGTAGAGCAGCCACACGGGTTTGTCGAAGATCCCACGCTCGTCTGCCAGCCTGTGAAATCCTTGTACGGGTTTAAGCAGGCCCCACGGCTCTGGCAGCAGTACATTCACGTGCGGCTCAAAGCACGCCAACGTCATTGCTAAGAGGTTCGACCTCACCCCGGCTGCGATCTCCACCCCGTACCGCTACACCGCGCCGAGCCACATGACGGACTCAACCATACTCGCGCCCGCTGGACTACGTGACTACCAGCAGAAACTGGGTTGTCTTCTCTTCGTCGCTGTAACCTGCCGACTGGACTATCCTACTCGGCGAGCCAACTCGCCACCCACCTCAAACGGCCCGAGGCGGAGCACCTAGCCGAACTTAATCGCGCGCTCCACTATTTTGTCTCGATGCCAACGATCGGCCTAACCTATCACAAGACGAAGAACGCATTGCCTAAGCTAATCGGCTATGTCGATGCTGATCACACTGGCGACTCTGATAACAGACGATCGCGAACTGGCTACGTCTACCGCCTAGAGCCCACCGGGCCTATCTCCTGGCAGTCGAGCAAACAGGAGCTAATTGCTCTCTCCTCTGCTGAAGCAGAGTATATGGCTCTCTGCACAGCCACCAAGGAAGGACTGTACCTTCCGAGCTGATGGAAGTGGCCAAGCTCGCCGCGTTACCCAGTTTCTTCCTCTTCTGCGACAACCAATCTGCAATTCAAATTGCGAACAAGAATGGTTTCACCAACCGCACGAAGCACATTGCACTGCACTACTTCTTCGCGAAAGACGAAATCAAGAAGGGGAGACTCGAGCTGTCTTACTGCCCCACGTCTGAGATGGCAGCAGATTACTTGACCAAAAAGCTTGGGAAGTCTAAGTTTGACTACTGCATGCTGCTGACAGGGCAGCGCCACGTCACTCGCCCCGACCACGTCGACACTCCAGAAACGAAGGGGAGTGTTGGAAACAAAGAATTGGAGAAGAAACCCGTTTCTGTAGTATTGAGACTTAAGCGATACTGTGGAGTGGTCAACAACGAGTACGGCAAGTCAACAGAGGTTACACGCGACAGTTGTGCATGTAATCAAAGCGCGTGGCAGTTACACGCGTGGCATTTGCACGTGGAGGTTGCGCGTGGAGGTTGCGTGGCAGCTCAACTGCACAGTAACCGCAACTGTAAGGTATCGAGTCGCTATACGCTCGATAGCGCAACAACAGCTGTAGTAACTGTCCCATATTCTAGAATAACTATATATTCTTGTATGCTGTTTGTGTTAATCAATTCTCTTATTCCCACATACCAATGCAAGAGGTTCATTAAGTCATTACACCACGCTTCCACATGTACAACATCTCTCTGGGGACTTAGTCTTTGCAAAGATCCTACGGGCTTATCTCTGTTAGAATACTAGAATGAATCTAGCTAGGAGTAGGGGGAGCCATGGAATAGCGTGAGGTTTTAGGCTAGGACAATATCGAGAGAGAAGAGAGTTGGAATAGACGAGAGAGGAATACAAGAAGGGGGGTTGTACCCTCTACAGTAGAATTCAGTAACACCCACCAAGCCTACCATTATATATATCTCAAATATATAATTTAACACACCCCCTAGGCTTGGTAGCTGAAAGCCCACCACACACACAGCACACTAAGCCACACACCCCCTAGCACCCCCATACTCAGCAGCAGCGACAGCTACTCCAGCAGGGTCAGCCCCTCAGCGCGTGAGGCGGCGATGTCGACAGCGAGGGCAGCGGCTCCAACGGCGGCGATGGCGGCAGCGTCGACAGCGGCGGCGGCGGCGGCGGCGGCGTGCGGCGGCGTGGCCAGCGGCACTAGCTGCGACGGCGGCGGCTTCGACGACAGCTGCCGGCGGCGGCGGAGCTCGCAGCACTCAGCGGTGTGGCCGGGCTCCGCGACGGTGGGACGGCCAGCGCAAGTCAGCCGTCGGCTGCGGCGAGGAAGAGGGGACACAGGGGAAGGGGGCGGGGCTTCAGCAGCGGAGCCCGGGAGCGTGCCGCCCCGTGTGGTGCGCTGGCTGCATGCGAGCGTGCTGGCCAGCGCTAAGATGGGGCGCTGGCCGCTGCCATCCGTGCCGTACGCGCGCTGGCAGCACGTCGCCACGGCAGCACGACGACGCCGACACGCCGCCACAGCTTGACGTCGACGCCACGACAGCGCGATGCCATGGCAGTGCGTCGAGTGTGCCCACAGGTGCTCAATCGGGTTAAGGTCCGGGGAGGACGACGGCCATTCCAGCACCGCGTACTCCTGCTCCGCAAGCCAGTCTTGGACTAGACGAGACCTGTGCTTGGGATCATTGTCATGCTGGAAAATGACCTCTGAGGGGGGGAGCTTGAAAAAATCGATCGCCTGTTTGAGCTCATCTTGCAAGATGCTGCGATACAGCGGCCCATCCATCCTGCCATCTATCTTGCACATGAACCCTGCCCCCTCATACGTCATGCAACCCCACACCATCACAGAACCGCCCCCATGCTTAACTGTCTGTTGGACTTGATGGCTCCGAAGGCTGGTGCCCTCGCGAATCCAGGCGTACGCACATCCGTCAGAGCAGAAGCGGTTTATCTTCGTCTCGTCAGACCAAATCACCCGCTTCCAGTCCTCTAGCGTCCAGTCGGCATGCGACCTCGCGAAATCGAGACGATTTCGTATGTTTTTCGGTGAGAGCCTGGGTTTCTTGGGCTGCTGCACGGCGATCAAGCCCGCGGATCGTAACGAGTTCCTCACGGTCTTCGAGCCTACGGCCAGATCATGCTTCTCCAACAACATCTTTGCCGCGCCTACACTGCTTTTCGCCTCGCCGCTTGTAATCGCTCGTATTATTCCGCGCTGGAGTCGGGTTGCGATTAAGCGGGGGCGGCCGGCCGTTGGCATCGTAGGTCGCACCTCCTCGCGACTAGTCTCGGCAGCCACTTTCAGACCGTAATCGTGCACGGTGCTCTTGCCTATGCCAAGAACTTTGGCTATTTTCCTAGGCGAATGCCCCGCACGCAACATGCTTATGATTCGCACGCGCTTCTTGTCATTTACCGGCTTCATAGCGATGCGGTCGTATGTTCGCTTCAGGACTAACTCCAAGACTAGCAGCTGTTGCGCGTGACGATGTGCACACCGAGTGACGGGCGAAAATAGATCTAGTCTGTCGCTCGGTATGAAATGTCCGCATCGACAGCCGAGGAGTAAATTTCAACCCCGCTTTTCGGTTGTATCACAATCGCGCCAAGCAAGAAACGGTTGAAGCAGAAGTCGAAAACCTTGTAACAGGACGGGAAAAAAATGGTGTTACTATTTCCGAAACAAGTGTGCCATAGCGATATGTTTCAAATTGCCAAACATCCGGGCAATTTTTTCCGCCACTGTATATCTCAAATATATAATTTAACAATCTCAGCCCAACACAATGCAATACAGGAAACTCTGACTCCTCAACACATGGTAATGTAACAGCCCTGTAATGCAATATGGGTGCAGCTCTGCTGGCACCGGCCTCTCTTTGCCCTGCCATCTGCAGCGCAAAGTCCCTACCCGCCATGCCGGCTGGGCTGCTATGCTACAGATGCACCTCCACAGCCACCACATTCCGCACTCCTGCAGGCTTCAGCCACTCAGATGTGGGGATGTGATGTGAGATTGGCCTGGCTGGCTGGCCAGCACAGAACCGTGTCACAGCATGCAATGCAGCGCATGAGCAAACTCCTATGTGACGAACATACTGTCGTGGCCCTGGGATAGCCCTGTCGAAACCTCTTCTCTCTCTAGGGAGGGTACTAGGGAGGCTTTTCCTGGGGAAGGTGGATATATGGAGCCTAACTCTCCTAAGGACATCCCTTCTTGTCCCAGTGGTTAGGATTGGTGACTTTATGACTCGGACTACTACCGTACAAACAAACCAAGGAATATTATACAAGTCAGCTTTTGTTTACAATACAAAACAGCGGCCATCAGCTGTTGCAACTAGCAACCCATTTCTATGGAGCAGGTTTGCAGGTGACAGCCTCTCTTTGCCCCGCCATCTGCAGCGCAAAGAACAGATCCTGGCTGGGCTGCCACAGATGCACCTCCACAGCCACCACATTCGGCACGCCTGCGGGCTTCAGCCATTGCCCGTTGACGTTATACGGGTTATAAATCCAGTTACCCCAGGAGCTCGCGGGGGTGGTAGAGTCAGCGCCCTTGGGGACGTTTCGCCGTACGGCCTCCGCTCCATTGATATATACCACCTGAATGTGGGGGGTGGGGAAGCAGGGGGTGGTGGGGGGAGAAAAGGGGGAGGGGGATGTTGGATGGGGGAATGAGTGTGGATGGGAAGGACCAATTGAGGAGGGATGATGGGAGGGGCACAGGGTGGGAAATAGCCATGCTAGGCAGAACACAGGTTGAGGAATGATGATCACTGTTGAGCTTTTGCTGAAGGACTGATCGTTGCCAAGGTTCGTTGCGTATGTGTTGTGGCTAGGTGTAGGCGACAAGGGCGAGTGCACATTGACGCCGCAATGCACCTTGCGAGTGCCGCTGCCAAGTGAGTCAGTGAGTCCTCTCCCCTCTAGGAAAGGCTTGAGACAGGGACTGGGCGTGCTTGAGATGTCACAATGGCTGCCGTGTCCATGAGATGACAGGCATGTCCCGCATGCCATGCACATTTGCTCGAAAACGTTGAGGAAGGGAAGTGTGGGGGAAGGGGAGGGAGAGGGCGTGTGGTGGTGGGTGGGCGCTATAACACGAGGAGGAGACATGCAGTGGAGAGTGAGTGCGACTCAGAGGCCGTGGGGAGTGACTGAGTGGTGACTCACGGCGCCGTCGTTGACGAGCAGCCAGAGGGTGAGGTTGAAGAAGCACGGCCCGTCAGGCACCGTGAACGCCGTGCGGAAGTAGTAGGCTCGGCGCGCCGATCCCGAGGCTGCTTTGGTCAGGGACTTGCTGATGTTCCACCACCCCCCTGACCCCACCACTCCGGGGCCTGGTTAAGGGGGATTTGGGGGAGATTTGGGGGGAAGCAGAGAGGGGTTGCAGATCGGAGACAAAGTTTAGAGGGGCGGTAGTGCCGGATGACCAAGGTTGCACAGCAGGCACCTTTTTCCAATGTCCATACCACCACAGCACCCCAGAGCCTGACCAGGGGAAAGGGGGAAATGGGGAATGGAGGGGATGGGATTGGGGAAAGAGCAAACTACAAAGAACACAGCAGCATGTGTGGTGAACAGGGACGGATGGTACTACCAGGCACTTCTACCACCGCGGCACTCAACCTGTCTCAGAACACCAACACCGAGGGAAGGGGTATACCTCCGATCCGAGAGGTCTCGGAGCACCAATACAAGCGGGGTACACAGAGTGTTGAGTCCTCGCTTGAGCATACCTGAGGGCCAGGCAGAGTCATCGAAGGCGGGCAGGTGCCATCCGGTGGGGGGCACACTTATGGCCGCATCGTTGATGCGCCACACCGTTCCCTCCGGGAGCAGTGCCCGGTATGTGGAGCGGATGCAGGGGGACGCGAGAGGAGAGGGCGAGGAGGAATTGGAGGCGGGGCAGTCGTTGACGCCAAGGCGGGAGAGGGAGAGGTCAAAGGCGGAGTCGGAGGACCAGAGGTACGCCTGGTGGAGCTCCGCTGCTACCCAGTTGATGCCAGGCTGCGTAGGGGTGGGGTCAGCACAGTGGAGCAAAGGGCATGGGGAGGGCGTGAGAGATGCTCTCTTGAGTTGCAAAGCAAAAGCTGGTGCAGCTCGGCTGCTACCCAGTTGATGCCGGGGTGTGCAGGGGTGGAGTGGAGGGCACAGGGAGGGCGGCAGCAAAGGGAGGGTGAGTGTTGGAGAGGCGTTTGAGGGGCAGGGGCAAGGGGCAGGCAATAATCAACCTGTCTGCTCAAATCGTTTCCCGTCTGCTCTCTAAGCCTGAGACACGACATCTGTCAAATTCTGGAAAGTGCTAGGGTATCTTTGAGAATAATGAAAAGTGATTTCCTATATAGCCCCACACCATCTCAGTTGCCATCCTCTCTTCATTTCAATTGCAAAGCCGAAGCCAGCCTTTCTCAGACGTCTCCAAAACCCACCCATCCACCTTGCTCCATTCGGTCATGTTCCGCCCGTAGCAGCTCTTCCCCCACTAGTAGTACGACTGCTTGTTTTTCCCGTTGTGAGGTTTTTTTTTTTTTTTTTTTTTTTTTTACACCAGCCCGTTACGAGGTGTCTCAAAAAGAACCGTGTGATTACGATTCACTATTGAGACGTATAAAATCCAGCCCACCTTGCTCCATCTGCTCATGTTCCGTCCGTGGCACCCCTCCCCGCACAAGTAGTGCGACTGCTTGTTGTTGCCTCTGTGAGGCGTCTCAAAGTTGCGTAACAACATTCTACTTCTGCTCTGCTTGTTGCAACTCACCTTGCTCCATCCGGTCATGTTTCGTCCGTAGCAGATCTCCCCACACGAGTAGAATGACTGCTTGTTGTTGCCGTTGCCCGGGTCAGTCGCTTCTGAGCCGACTCGAAACACGTCTCCAAAACCAACTCGCCTTGCTCCATCCGCTCATGTGTGCCCCTATCACCCCTCCTGGCACGAGAAAAACACCTGCTTGTTGTTCCCGCTGAGAGTCGTCTCAGAATCGCGATATTATTATCCACTTATTTGGTGTATGAGAACCAACTCACCTTGCTCCATCCGGTCATGTTCCGTCCGTAGCAGCTCTCCCCGCACGTGTAGAACGACTGCTTGTTGTTGCCGTTGCCCGGGTCCGTCTGCGTGACTCCCGACGCCACCGTGCCGTCTGCGATGGTCCCTGAGGGCATGTTGGTGCGGAACATCTCGTTGCCGTTCAGGTACACCACGGCGCCGTCGTCCCGCCGCACACTCACGTCTGAAGGGAGGTGAGGAGGAGGGGGGTGGGAAGGGGGGCGGGGTGTATGTGAGAGAGACGGGAGGGAGGGAAGAAGGGTGGCTCGTGATGAAAACCTCATTGCCAGCTCGTTGCCATTCAGGTGAACGACGGCGCCATCTTCCCACCGCAAGCAGGCCGTGACTGGAGGGGTACGAAAGAGAGTAGGCGAGAAACCTTGGATACCAAAGCACCCCCAAGGGACCCCTCTCACGCCTCACTAAGAGACAGCAGGTAGGTCTGGCCCCACTTGACCCTCCCCAAGTGTGTCCTTACAGCGATAGATCATGGCTCTCTCACGCGGATCTATCATCTCTCACCTTTTGAGGCGCCTCAATGCTCCCAACCCAAATGTCTCCTCACAATGACCCCTGGACCTGTACAAGGATACCCGCGTGCCATCGTGGTGATGTGTAGTGCAGGCGTGCTACTCACCCTAGTCGAAGGTGCCAGCAGCCTGCGCATATTATTTAAGCGCCTAAAAGAAATAACTAAATCGCTCTATCAGTACCCCGTGTTGTGTATGTGCGCTCCTCACCGTAGCTGTAGGTGCCGGCAGCCTGCGTATATTTTTTAGGTGCCTAATAGAAAGAAAAGAAAGAAAAGAAGAAGAAGAAAACCTCTACCCGTATCCCCACTCGCCGTCGTTATGTTGCATATGTGTGCTCCTCACCGTCGCTGTAGGTGTCAGCAGCCTGCACGGCAGTGACGTTGAATTGCTTGAGGAAGTACATGGCCCAGTACTTGCCAGCCGAGTTACCCGGGGGTGGTGTGGAAGACTGTTGAGTCGAACAAAAGGTGTGCCCCTACCTACCATAACTCACCACACCTCGTTGCCTCACCATAGCTGTAGGTGCTGGCAGCCTGCGTGGCAGAGAGGTTGAAGGCCTTGACGAAGTACATGGTCCAGTACTTGCCAGCGGAGTTAGCCAGGGGGGTGGTGAACCCAGCATAGGTAGCAGCAGCGGCGCTGTCGCTGTTGAAGCCAAAAGGGGCCTTGCCTGCCTTCATGAGGCCGGAAGGAAGACCGGCACTTTGGGGGATAGACACAGGGGATCAAGTCAAGGTGGGGGGGGGGGGGGGGGGGGCGGGGAGGGGACGAGCATGAGGGGGATGGGAGCGGGATTTTTGAGTCATGAGAGTTTGTTGGGGCGTTCCAGTTGACTAATTCGCATGAACGCGGTTCTTTTGTAGGTTCATGGCTGCAGTTGAGATAACAGAAGGGCTGAGAAAGAGGCTGAGGAAGAGGCTGACAAAGGAACAAGACTGGCTGTGCTGCGCCAATGCTTGTGCAGGAGGGAGGGAAGGAGCGAGGAGAGAAGGAGAGGGGGTGGGGGGTGGAGGGGATAGGATTGAGGAGCACGGCATGAGAAAAGAAACCAATCAGGTGGACTTGAAAAAACCTCCTGCAAGCAAGTGTGTGCGTTCAAGCGCCCACACATGTATGTGCACGTTTCGGCTTGCAGATGAGGCTCATGCGCGTGCGCGCGCGTCTGTTACATTCGTGTGCATCTCATACATGCACAAGTGCAATCCTTTGTGCTTGTGCAGGACCTTGGGAGTGTGCTGTTCATATCCACAAACCTCCCCCCCCCTCTTTCCCCCCCAACTCTCTCCTTCCCCCGCCCCTCCCCCTCCCCCTCCCCCTCCCTCCCATTCACCCTGTCTTCCACTTCCGGTACAGCGATCCCACGTTGTTCCATGGTCCTTGAACAGCCAGCCGCCCTTCACCACCACGGAGGCCCCCATGTGTGGCACGCTCCTGCGGCATTCAGTCGACTCAGAAGCATGCCTACGCTGCCACCCCCCCCCCCCCCCATTCCCTCCCACTCACTTGGTCTTCCAGTTCGGATATGACGACCCCAGGTTCGTGCCCTGGTCCGCGAACAGCCAGTCGCCCTCACCCCCTTTCACCACCACGGAGGCCCCCACGTGCAGCACCACGCTCCTGCACGATCCATTGAAGCACGCCGCGCCCTCGCCGCACGGAGACGCGCCCACTGCGTTGTCCACCAGCCCATCACAGTCATCGTCCAGGCCATTGCAGCTGAGAGGCGCAGGAGGGAGTGGGTGTTGGATGGGGGGTGAGGAGTGGGGAAGGAGTGGTGAGAGAGAGGGGAGAGGAGAGGAGAGGGAGGTTTTGAGAGTGGTGAAGGGAATGAGAAAGAGAATTCTAAACCTGAGCACCAGTTCCTTCCATGTACTCGTGGCCCTCTTTGTGCCACCGTGTTACGTTTTTGAGAAGTCTAAAAAAACTAACACAGCC
The DNA here is from genome assembly GCA_027943415.1 of Closterium sp. NIES-67. Taxonomy (NCBI): domain Eukaryota; kingdom Viridiplantae; phylum Streptophyta; class Zygnematophyceae; order Desmidiales; family Closteriaceae; genus Closterium; species Closterium sp. NIES-67. Next base: position 98,410 of record BQMB01000704.1, on the reverse strand, counting down.
TCGCTTTGTGCCACCGGTTTTGCCGGGCACTCTCTCACCAGCGCTGGTCTGTCGCGTTTGAAACAAGCACCACCCCCTGGGGGCCGGACGGAGACACTCTCACTCACTCCCACTGCATTGGGAAAGAAGTGTGGCGAGGGGGAGCTGCTTACCTCAGAGCCGGCCGGCACTATTTCAGCGCACTCCTCCCTCCCCGATCTATGAGCCACCCCCTGTGAACTGAGACTTCCTTTTGAGGCGCCTCAAAAGTGCCCGGCACTATTTAAGTGCGTTCCTCCCTCCCGGGTCTATGAGTCACCCCCTGCACACCTCCATCACCTTGCCGTCACCTTTCCCTCTCTGCTCATCTCCCTTCAACATAATTAAGGCAGGTATCTGGATCCACCCGCCTCTGTGTCTCGGGTTGTAATAACACCTCGTGGGCTAGCAGTGCTAGCACTTGGCACACCCCCCCCACTGACCTCTCTGCGGCGGGTTGGCGAGCAGAGCAAGGGGTGAGAGCGCCGTCCACGCAGAGCATGGTGCCGACGCCACAGGCGGTAGAGCAGGGCACCGAGATGGGCTTCTTGGTCGGACCAATGTCCACCTTGCCTGGGGTACGGTCACACAGGGATGGGGGTGGGTGGGTGGAAGGAGGGAGGGTGGGTGGGGGCAAAGGAGTACCATCAGCAGCGAAGAGAATGGTGCCAACACCACAGGCGGTGGATCAGGGGACAGAAATGGGCTTCTTGCTTGGCGCAATGTCCACTTTGCCTGGGAGTCGGTCACACAGGGATGGGGGTGGGTGGGTGGGGGGAGGAGTGCTACAGTTGACACGCGGTTTTCTCTTTTGTGGCATGATCGAAATGGCATACTCAATATCCACTTCATTATCATGATGAGAAAGGCATGGATTCGGCCGGCAGCAAGCCTTCTGATTGTAGATCTAGAACTAGGTTCTTTCGTAGTTTCAGTCATAGCAGACTCAAAATCCACATCATTATTATGATGGCCATTGCCATAGTGGTTCTCTTCTGTTTTTCTCTTACCATCGCCATCGTTGTCAAGCCCGTCGCATGTCTCTGGCCGTGCTGCCTTGCCCTTGCATTTAGGGTCACTGCATGGACGCACATGCACACACGCACGCACGCACGCACGCACGCACGCATGCAGGCACGTACGCAGGCATGCACGCAGGCACGAACAGCACAGCACAGCACAGAACACCACAGCACAGCGCAGCACAGCACAGCGCAGCACAGCACAGCACAGCACAGCACAGCACAGCACAGCACAGCACAGCTCAGCACAGCTCAGCACAGCACAGCACAGCGCAGCACAGCACAGCTCAGCACAGCTCAGCACAGCACAGCAGCGCAGCGCAGCACAGCACAGCACAGCACAGGAGGAGGCATGGCAGGGGGAGAAAGTGAGCCGTTAGAGAAACAAAGTGCGAGAAAGACTGAGAGAGGAGAAGGAGCGCGAGAGAGGGAGAGAGCGAGGGACCATTCGAGGAGTGTGTGTCTATTGTTGGGGGGGGTGGGGGGTGTGAACGAACGAGCACGTACGGCTGCTGTGCGTAGATGCGCATGTCGAATGCCACCTCCCACGCGTAGTTCTGGAAGGCGTGCACCTGCACGGCCATGAAGTTCACCCCCTCCACCAGCGCCACTGCACCCGCCGGTGCTGCTGCAGGGCCCACAGTGGTGGTGGCGAGCGGCACGGTGAAGGACGTGTAGGGGATAGGGTCCTTGGTGAGGGGCTCGAGGTTTGACAGCGCCTGGTGGGCCAAGGGGAGGGGAGGGGGGGAGGGGAGGGGAGGGGAGGAAGGGAGAGAGGGAGGTGGGTGAATAGGGTGGATGCGGGCTCTGGAAGCCGTGCACCTGCACTGCACGGCCCCGGAGTTGATCCCCTTCACCAGGCTCACTGCGCCCGCCGGTGCTGCCAGAGCCTAGGGGCCCGCAGTGACGGCAAGGGGTACGGTGAAGGTGTCCCCCAACGCCCACACCCGCACCCACGTACCAGCAACGGGTTAGTGAAAGATCCCACAGGCATATTGGTTCTGATTGCCTCCACTCCATTGATGTTCCCCATGGCTCCATCACTGAGCAGCAAGCACGCCGAGCCGTCTCATAACCATGCACCCACACCCACACCCACACCCACACCCACACCCACACCCACACCCACACCCACACCCATGTACCAGAGAGGCATTCGTGAGGGCTCCTGTGGGCATATTGTTTCTGATTGCCTCCACGCCGTTGATGTACCCCACGGCTCCGTCGGTGAGCAGCAAGCACGCCGAACCGAGATGTCTCATAACCGCGCACCCACACCCACACCCATCCATGCCCACCCACATCCCCCCATACCCACCAGAGTGGAATTGGTGAGGGCTCCTGCAGGCATGTTGGTTCTGATCGCCTCCACTCCATTGATGTACACCACGGCTCCGTCGCTGAGCAGCAGGTCAACACGGAGCACGGAGTAGCACTTGGTGTTGGTGACGGTGAAGTTGGTGCGGAAATAGTAGACCACGCGGGAAGGGGACACCGGGGAGAGAAGGGTTGCGATGGCAGGATGGTTCCCTGGGGGGGGTGGGAATGCAGGGGAGGGGAAGAGGGCTTGGTGTCCGTGACGGTGAAGTTGGTGCGGAAATAGTAGACCAAGCGGGAAGCGGACACCGGGGAGAGCAGCATTACGATGGCCGGATGGTTCCCTGTGGGGATGGGAGAGGAGGGGATGAGGAGGAGGAGGGAGAGGAAGTAAGCACACAAGAGAGAACACGGTTAACAACAGCGCTCATGTCCAAACCCGCACTGCCCGTACAAAGCTCATCTTCAGGCCCCTCGAAAGCACGCTCGAGGAACCTCAAAACAGCAATTGTTTCAGGTGCCTCAAAAGCCCCCCCACCCCCGGCCCCTACCCCCACCACCCCCCCCTTCACCCTCCCCACCCCCGTCCCCTACCCTCCCTCCCCCTCCGTGCACAGCACATACAGTTAGCATACCACCCGAACGGGCCCTTCCCAGGGCGCCACGCCCCAGGCGGGTCTATGGACCGCAGCACAACAGGGGCCTTCTTCTTAGGGACGGTTGTGACGGGCGGGGCGAGCAGCGGTGTGGGAGAGGAGAAGCCGCGCGCGCCGGGATAGGGTGGGGAGAGGTCGAGACCCGAGTCGTCGTACAGCCAGTCGCTGCCGGCGAACAGGATGCTGCGCTGCTGGGACGACCTGCGGTGGGGTGGTTTGAGGTTTAGGGTAGTCGTAGGATGGTGTCAGGTGGCATGGCTTGGCGTGGAGTGGAAAGGGATGGCGTGAATTGGATGGGATGGTGTGGAGCGGCATCTGGTGCATGGTGCATGGTGCATGGTGCATGGTGCATGGTGCATGGTGCATGGTGCATGGAACTTGGTGCATGGAGGATGGCAAAGCACCCACGCACTGCCTCACATGAACGTGGACGTGCAGGACGAAGCAGCAGCAGTGTCAGCTACAGGAATCAGATAGGCGATATCGGAGAAGTTTCCACCCATTGTGAGCGAGAGGGCAGGCACGGGTGCAGTGGCGGCACACACAAAGCTGTAGAGCGCCTTGGTGGAAGGGATGGGGTTGCCTGGTATGGGCCTGGTTTAAGGAGAGACATGGACATGTACGCATGAGGGCATGCACACACATGCACAGATAGTCACACCCACACACATGCGCTCGCGCATGCATGCACATGGACAGAAACACATCCACTCGTGGAGGTGCACGCACGCACGCACGCACGCACGCACGCACGCACGCACGCACGCACGCACGCACGCACGCACGCACGCACGCACGCACGCACGCACGCACGCACACACACACACACACACACACACACACACACACACACACACACACACACACACAAACAAACAAGACAAGAAGAGCCGTCAGGAACAGCCACACTTACAATAAAGATTCACCAAGCTAGCTTCTACGTCCTTCGTAAGACTCATCTCCCAGTGCTTCCGCATCCCTTCCCCAATCCTTCCCCAGCCCTCCCCTCCCCCCCCCTTTTTCTCACTCACATGGCCCCCACGGAGGTCGACTCCTTGCCCACTAGCAGTCGCTGCCCCCCACCCCCCCCCACCACCCCCCCCCCCCCCGGCCCCAGTGGCAGCACCCTGAGCCTCTTTTTAATATTCTAAGAAACGGCCCCTCCAACCCGCCCCCCCTCCCCTCCCCTCCCCCCATTCCCCCCATTCCCCCCTTCTCCCCCCTCGTCCACTCACATGGCCCCCACGGAGGTCGATTCCTTGCCCACTAGCAGCTGTCGCTGCGGCCCCGCCCCCCCTTGCCCCAGCGGCAGCACCCTGAGCGTGAGACCCTGCCCGCAGCTGCCCCCATCTTGGAACGCAGCGGTGATGTACGAAGGAGTCCAGGAAGAACCGTTGGGGGAGCGGATGGTGATCTCGTACGTCATGCCTGGAGTGGGGTTGAAGGGGTGGAAGGTGGGGAAGGTGGGGAAGGTGGGGAAGGTGGGTGTGAATTTTGGCAACAAGGGAGGATAGGGGAGAGGGAAGGAGGTGAGTATAACGTTTGGCAAAGTGGTGGGAAGAGTTGAGAGGGGTGTGGGAGGGCGGGGGTAGAGGGAGCCCAGGTGGGGGAAAGGGGGGCTAAAGGGGGGGAGGGGGGGGAGGGGGGGTTGAAACGGGGAGAGGCAGGGAGGGTAGGGTGAGTGGAGTGCAGCAGGGTGAGACAGGGTAGTATAACGAGAGAGATTATAACGGGGAGAGCGATAGCTGAGCAGTGGTAGAGAGCGAGAGTGGTGTGGCGGGGTGGGGTGGCGTGGGGTGGAGGTGGGTGGGTGGGCATGGTTACCTGCGAGGAGGTTGGGGTAGAAGTATCGGAGCGTGGTGTCGTGCACGTTCATGTAGCGCACGTTGAGATTGCCGTCCAGGAAGAAGGACGCCTTGTCCTCCACTCGTACGATCTCCAGGTAGCTGCAGGGGGAGGAGGAAGAGGAGGAGGAGAGAGAGAGAGGGAGGGAGGGAGGGAGGGAGGAAAGAGAGATTGCAAGGGTAGGGTCAAGGAAGCGAGTGGTGGAGTGGCGAGTGGTGGTCCTTTGTCCAGGGTAGTGCTTCTACTTAAGAGCGAGCAACGCCGACCTGTGACCTGAATGCTGGGCACGTATCAACGCCAACCACACCTCAAAACGAAAGCACAAACACCCACACGCCTTCACACCCATCCACGCACGCACGCATCTGCACTCCCCCGCACCCCTTCCCCTCCCCCCCCTTCCCTCTCACACACCTGAAGGTGCCTCTCTTCCGGGCGTCCGGCGAGTCATTAATAGGCGAGAACCCCGGCTCAAAGTACGAGATTGCCACGGACCGGTAGCACGCCTTTGGGCACGCGTACCCATTCCACTGCGGCCGCGGCGAGCACACAGGCGCGCCCTTGAGCTTGGCGGGTGGCAGCAGGAAGGAGACGTTGGCTATGGCGTACCCGCCCTCCTTTACGGACCCGGGGGCCGTGCCAGTGAGGGACCCGTCTATGTCATGCAGCATGAGGAATGGGGAGGCTGCTCCCGTTGCTATGGTGGACCCGCCCTGTAGGGGGAAGGGGGGGGGGAGAGAGGGAGGGAAGAGAGATGGAAGGAGAGGGGCGGGGGGGGGGGGGGGAGAGAGACGGGTGTGGGGTTGTGGTGCAAGGGATGTGGGGGAAATGAGCCAGTATGGGTGTTACGAGGCAGGTGGGGGTCAAGAGATGAGTGAGAGAACAGGAGTGGACTGAATGACCTGACTAGACTAGGTAACAATCGAGGTGCCTCGTAAATGAGATGTAGGTAGCAGGAAGCCCAGAGGCACGGCGTATGCTTTTCTGAGGTGTGAAGTAACAACGTGCTGTGTAGTGTGGAACGGGAGGCGATACAGGGGGGGTATGGTACAACCGTGTATGGTAGGGCAGCCGGACTCACGAGGAAGGGGAAGGTATCTCCGGGTATCCACATGCGATTGGCCGCCTTGAAGCTCACATTCTGACGGAAGGTGGGCGCAGCGCAGACACAAGGGGAATAGAAAGAGAGGAGAATAGGGGGGGAAGAGGGAGGGGACAATGGGAGAGAGAGAACGCGAGAGAGAGGACAATTGGGGATAGGAGACGAATGGAAAGAGATATACAGTCCAGTCGGTCAGCCTGCGGCAACAGGTCCCGGAGGTGTGGTGTGTAGTAGGAAGGAAGCGCGAAGGAAGCGCGCCATACATGCATCCATTGCAATACCATCCTAAGGTCCCTCTTCACCCTACCAGCCTGGCCGGCATTAAAGTAGCCTCTGTAGGAAGGGGGGAAGGTCAGGGGGATAAACCCTCACGCAATCAGCTACCTCCGCAGAGTTTCCAGTTGCCTCTCCTCCCACCCGCACGCCCTCCGTGCCTCACCCTCCCACACCCCACCCTGCCCCACCTTGCCCCATCCTGCCCATCATGGCCCCTCACGGCCCCTCACCTTGACAGCCTGGCCGGCGTTGAAGTAGTCCTTGTACAAGGGGGATAGACCCAGGGCGAACCCCGCAGCAATGCGGCACGTGGCATCGTAGTTGAAAAACCTGGGAGGAGAGAGGGGAGAGAGGGGCGAGAGGGGCGCGGGAGGGACAAGAGGTGCGGGAGGGACAAGAGGCGGAAAGAGAGGAGTGAGGGAAAGGAGGGGATAGGCGAAGGGGGGTGGGCTGGGCTGGGGGACGGGTGAGGTGGGGGACGAGAAAGTGAGCAGAAGCAGGTAAGCGCACAAGCAGCCACCAACAGCACAGTCTCACCTGGTGTTGGCGAAAAGCGCAGCAGCAGTGTCCCCCAGCTCAGTGACTAGCCAACCAGCCCAGCCCAGCCCAGCACAGCCCAAGCAAGCAAAGCAGGCAGCGGCAGCAGCAGAGTCTCACGTGGTGTTGGCGACGAGCACAGCAGTATCACCCAGCTCAGTGATGTTTTGAGACGTCTCAAGACCAGCCCAGGCCAGGCAAGCAAAGCAGCCAATAGCAGTCTCACTCACGTGGTATTGGCGACGAGCGCAGCAGTGTCCCCCAGCTCAGTGAAGTTGCGCTGGTCGTACACGATTCCGAAGAGAGGGAAGGGGAAGCGGTTGCCGCCTGTGGACCTGCCCAGCTGGTCGCTGGTTAGAGGTAGTCTGGGGGATCGAGGGGGATGGGGGGGCGAGGGGAGGGGTGGAGAAGGTAGAATGGAGGCAAAGGCAAGGAAGGAGGAGCAAACGAAAAAAAATTGTTAGCTAAGCATTGAAACACTATTTTGAACAGAGGGAAGGGGAAGCGATTGATGCCCGTTAACCTGCCTCGCTGGTCGCTGGCTTGAGGTAGCCTGGAGAGGCGAGGGAGGGAAAGAGGAGAGGTGTGGCAGAGGAAGGGAGGCGGGTTGAAGGAAGGAGGAAGAGGCACGGGGGTGGAGGCAGGGAGGAGAGACGATCAACGCACAGGCAAACATGGACCAGGTATCTGCGAATACATAGGTGAATGATATGTATGGGTGATGTACTTGGCTCGGGGAGTGCAGCCCAGCCCAATGGCCCGAATCCACTATATCTCTTGCACCCAGGAGTGCCCTGCGGCAGTACAACAATCCAACCCGATAACCAACTTGCAGCCGGTGATAGAAGCGTACTCCCAGGGCTGGGCACTGGTGCACTCCTGGTCCCCTACCCTGCAACATGCTGTAACGGAGGTCCCCACGAAGCAGCAGCTGTCCACGACAGCTCGCTCAGTAGAAATAGGCTGGTAATGGGCCGTGTGAAAACCCAAGAACCCAAGAGCATACTCTCTTGCAGTCCCAGGGCTGCATGCTTGTGCACCCCTGAGGCGTGTCGTAGTCGTGAGGTGCGGCGTTCTGGCACCGCTGCCGCTGGAGAGCCCCACGAAGCAGCAGCCATCACCACAGCTCCCTCAGTAGAGATAGAGTGGTAACGGGCCGTCTGGGAACGACTTTTGAGGCGCCTCAAAAGTCACCACAGCTCGCTCAGTAGAGATAGAGTGGTAATGGGCCGTCTGGAAACCCAAGCCAAGAGCACTCACTTGCAGCCGGTGATGGGAGCGCAGTCCCAGGGCTGCGCACTCGTGCACCCCTGTGGCGCGCCGTAGTTGTTGGAGAGCCCCACGAAGCGGCAGCCATCGACCACGGCATGCTGTGTCTCTGCGAGGTAGAGCGCCCACTGGTTGTCCGCGAAGACGGAGTCGCGCATGGTGAACGCGTCAAAGGTGTCCATCAGCGTGCTGGGGGGGGGGGGGAGGGATGGAGGGAGGGAGGGAGGGAGGGAGGGAAGGAGGGAGGGAGGGAGGGAGGGAGGGAGGGAGGGAGGGAGGGAGGGAGGGAGGGAGGGAGGGAGGGAGGGAGGGAGGAGAAATTGGGGACCGTCAGTTTGACTCTTGAGTCGCGCATGGCGACACTGACGCATCAAAGGCGTCCATCTGCGTGTGTGCTACAGAGGGGGAGGGGGATGGGAGGAGGGGTGTTGTATGCATGTCAATACAGGGTATGAGGAGCCAAAGGAAGTGACTGTGCCCAGGAGAATGGACGAGGAAAGGGACCTCGAGAGGTGAGAGGTGAGGGGTGAGGGAAGGCGGAGGAGGAGGAGGAGGGGGAGGAGGAGGAGGAGGAGGAGGAGGAGGAGGAGGAGGAGGAGGAGGAGGAGGAGGAGGAGGAGGAGGAGGAGGAGGAGGAGGAGGAGGAGGAGGAGGAGGAGGAGGAGGAGGAGGAGGAGAAGGAGAGGTAGCCAGTCTTACGCGCTGCCTTGGTGTTTGTAGAAGGTGAGGCGGGAGAAGAGCACGCGCTCGATGGGCTTCATCCACTGCACGCTGAACTGCACATGGTAGAGGTTGTCGGGGATGGGGGGAAACGTTGAGGTGAGGGCGACAGGGAGAAACGTGAGGGTGGCATTTAGGTTGTTAACGTTGCATGCATGCAGCGAGCAGCGGAGGTATTGCTGTTGGCCGTTTCAACGGGCCACAACAAAGGGCATAATGACTGACCTCCAGAGAGACAATGAGTGGGCTGCCCACTCTCTCCACTCTTCACACTCTACCCACTCTACCCACTCTACCCACTCTGCCCACTCTGCCCACTCTGCCCACTCTGCCCACTCTGCCCACTATGCCCACTCTGCCCACTCCTCTGCACACCCTACACACCATGTACGCCCGACTCTCATGACTCACAGGGTTTACCGAGGAGAAGTTGAGGAAGGTGCCCTGGCGCGGATACACTTTTTCTTCTTTTTCTTTTTGCGGCTTTCATTGATTTTAGGATACGCGGCCATGGGGTATGCCTGCAGGCTCCACGGGCCGTTGGAGTAGAAGGTGCACTACGGGTGCACTACAGGTGCGCTACAGGTGCGTTACAGGTGCGTTACAGGTGCGTTACAGGTGCGTTACAGGTGCGTTACAGGTGCGTTACAGGTGCGTTACAGGTGCGCTACAGGTGCGCTACAGGTGCGTTACAGGTGCGTTACAGGTGCGTTACAGGTGTATTACAGGTGTATTACAGGTGTATTACAGGTGCGTTACAGGTGCGTTACAGGTGCGCTACAGGTGCGTTACAGGTGCGTTACAGGTGCGCTACAGGTGCGTTACAGGTGCGTTACAGGTGCGTTACAGGTGCGCTACAGGTGCGTTACAGGTGCGTTACAGGTGCGCTACAGGTGTATTACAGGTGCGTTACAGGTGCGTTACAGGTGCGCTACAGGTGCGTTACAGGTGCGTTACAGGTGCGCTACAGGTGCGCTACAGGTGCGTTACAGGTGCGTTACAACTTACAGGTGCGTTACAGGTGCATTACAGGTGCGATTGGGGGCGCGTTTCTGGGTGGGAGGGAAGAAAACAACGGCCCAACTCCAACAACTCACGGGGTTTTCCGAGGAGAAGTTTCTGAAGGCGCCCTGGCGGGGGTATGCGCCCATGGGGTACGCCTGCAGGCCCCAGAGGCCGTTGGAGTGGAAGGTGCATCCGGAAACAGTGCCCCAGGGGGTGAAGAATGGCAACAGGTTGTAGAGCGAGGGGATGGTGGCGGGCAGACCGGACACTCCCCACCGCAGGTAGTACCACACTCTGGGGGCGGGGGGGTGGGATGGGGGGGGTGGAGGGGTGGGGGAGGGGAGGGAGGGGGGAAAGTGAGGGGGGGAAGGGAGGGTGGAAGCAGCAGGTTATTGGGCGGCAGGACAGTAGCTGATAGGCCCGACACGCCCCAATGCGGGAAGTCAGGGGGCGGTAGGGGAAGGGGAGTGGTAAGACTCAAAGGAGCTGTGGGCGGTGGGCACCAGCATGGGGAATGTGACACTGTGAAGAGTTTGGGAGCTGTTTTTTTTCTTCTTCCTTGTAAACAGCTGTTAGGGTGGGGAGAGATGCGTAAAGGGAGGTGTGGCTGGTTGGAGAGACGTGTTGGGGAGTACTCGTGAATGGTGGAAGGTTGAAGGTGGAATAGGTAGGTATTGACAATGTCATGGACTCACTGGGGATGTGATGTGTTCTGGAGGTGTGCACAGCCCAGCCACAGAAGATGGCAGACGTCAGCAAGAGATGAAGAGTTCGGCAAAACTTTGACCCTGCATGCTCCCTCCCTGCATGCTCCCAAATGCAGATGCTCCCTCCCTGCATGCTCCCAAATGCACATGCTCCCTCCCTGCATGCTCCCAAATGCAGATGTCTCATAGCCTCTGGCACCCCCCGGCACGTCCATCCCAGCAACCCCACAGACACAGACACTTACCCTGCGGCCTGTGAGCCGGCGGCAGTGTTGTTGACAAAGTCGTTGTCCGGGTTGGTGAGAAGGAACGTGGCGGGGTTGCCCGTGTCATGCATGCCCGACACGTCCTTGGACGCTGGGGTTGGGAAGGGGAGGGAGGGGGGAGGGGGAGGGGGGAAGGGGGACAAGGGGGAAGGGTGTGGGGAAAGAGGAGGGGTGGGGGAAGGAGGTGGGGAAGGGGATGGAGGGTTCCTGAAAGTGCAGGGGAGGAGAGGGGAGAGGAAAGGGAACATATATCACACATATGTCTGTGGATGCTCTGCGCTCACCTCGCACATCCACCACCCCTTGCCGTCACTATTTCAGCTTGCCTCTCCAACTCCCCAACCACCTCCAGTCCCAAGCAGCACCTATCCCCTCCCACTCTCCGCTCCCCCCTCGCCCCTTTCCCTTCCTCCTCCACGCACCTCGCCTGGTGAGGAAGCCCAGGTTGTTGCAGAGCGTGTTGCGGGTCTCGCTGCCGGACGACAGCACGAAGCAGTGCCCACGCGTGTCATACGCCACGTTGCCGTCCACCGTCATGCCGCTCGTCGCCGTCAGCACTACACAGCGCTGGTGGGAGGGGGAGGGGGAAGGGGGGGGGGGGTTGGGGGGGAGGGGAGTGCGGAAAGCCAGAAGGGGGGATGGAGGAAGGCGGACACGGAGGGCGGGTGATGGGGGAAGGGGAGGATGGGGGGGGAAGAGCAATGTGGAGCACGTGGAGCGAAAGGGTGGGGATGAGGGAGGAATGGTGAGAGGGCGGGTGGGACGGTGGAGTGCAGGGCTTTGAAGCGCCTCAAACCCAACCCATGGGTAAGAACAAGGCAGTGCCAGGTGGCAGATCGGGAGAGAAGGGGAGAGGAAGAAAGGTGGGGAGGAAAGAGTGGAGAGGGGGGAGGGGTGAGAAGGGGATTGGTGGGGGGAGGGGGGGAGGGGGGGGCGGGGGGAGGGATGGGAGGATGGATGGTAAGGTGAGCAGAAAGTGGGTATTTCTTTCCAGGGTGACAATCACACTCACACGTGATCCGAGGTAAAGTTCCAGGCAACCGCGCCATCACCACCACCACTCACATTCTTGGTGTGGTGAAACGAGTTCTTCCTGCAGACACTCACTTCCCCTCCTCCCCCTCCCTCCTGCTGCTTCCCATGAAACAGATAATGCAAAGGAAACCGCCCCTCCAGCCCCTCCTGCCCCAACCCACTGAACTCCACCCCCTCCACCACCTGCGCCCTCTGCGTGAAATACACCGACACGTGGCCCCCCTCCTTCTCGTAGGGGCTGGCTTCTGGCGTTGATGTGATTGTAACGGTGCGTGACAGTAGCGCCACCTCCGCCCGCTCGTTTATGTAGCCCCCAAACCCGTCCGGCACGCCCAGGGGGTCCCCGAAGTGGGAGTAGGAGAGCGGGCGGGAGAGAGTGAGGAGGGAGGTGCCATTGGGGAAGGTGGTAACTGAGGAAGGGGGAAGGGAGGAGGGGGGAGGGGAGAGGGGGGAAGGGGGAGGGAGGAAAAAGGGGGGGGAGCAGGGAGGAGGGGGGAGGGGAGAGTTGGTGGTAGGTCCGTGAGAGAGGAAGAGTTCGCAAAAGAGTGCCAAATTTATGAGTGACAGTAGCGACACCTCCTCCTGCTCGTTAATATACCCCCCAAACCTGTCCGGCGCGCCCAGGGGGTCCCCGAAGTGAGGGTAGGAAAGCGGGCGGGAAATGAAGAGGAGGGAGGTGGCGTTGGGGAAGGTGGTCACTGTAGGAGGGAGGATGGGGAGAGGGGAGGAGGGGGAGAGGGGAGAAGGGGGAGAGGGGAGGAGGGGGAGTGGGGAGAGGGGAGAGAAGGGTTGGTGATGAGTCCATGCGGTAACCACTCTGAAACACGCGCTCACCTGCAGCAATGCTCAGCTTCTTTGCCTGCCCTACGTCAGTGGACGACACTGCCACCAGCGCATTGCTGCTCCTACCTACCCTCTTACACCCTCGTATTCCCTCACCTTCTCTCCCATCCCTGTCCCCAAGCCCCCCTCACCTGCGGTGATGCCCATCTCCTCTGCCTGCTCTGTGTCGTAGTCAGTGGACGTCACTGCCTGCCACCACCCCATTGCTCCTCTCCCCCATGCCATACCCTCACCTTTCCCCCCACTCCTCCCCTCCACTCTACCCCCCTCACCTGCGGTGATGCTCAGCTCCTCTGCCTGCTCTGCGTTGTAGTCAGTGGACGACACCGCTATCAAGCCCCCCACCGGCCACGCTGACACGTCAGCGTCCACCAGCAGCGACGCGGTGCCAGCTGGCGCGGTTCTTGCCAGCTGGCACCAGGAGGGGGTGGAGGCCCCCCCCGGCATTCCGTGGAGGTCCAACTGGCCTCCTATCTGGGGGGGGTGGAGAGCGGGTGGCGGGGAAGGAGAGGGGCGGAGAGAGGGGGCAGGGGGGCAGGGGGATAGAGGGACAGGGGGACAGGGGGGCAGGAGGAGAGGGAGAACGGAGGGGAAAAGGAGGGGAAACGGGTAGGGCGGATTGGTAAAGTTGGGAGTGGAGAGGAGTGGTGGGTGGGGGTATCTGAGAATTGCCACAGACACACACAAAATGAGGGCAAGAACACAACAGAGCACACACCCATGCACACAGCACACGAAGCGCCTTCTCCCCACCCCCCACAATCCCTCTCCCCCCCCCCCCAAACCCCCCTCCCCCCCACCACTGCGAGCGCCTTGTGCCCAAGGTTGCGCGGATTCCTCTCGTCCGCGGGCGCGGCGGAGGAGAAGAGTAGCGGCGCGCGCGCATTGGGGTTGGGAGTGAGCGCGATCACAGCCCGCTGCGAGAAGTGCTGCTGCTGCGCGCCGATGGCCAGGCGGCCCTGCAGCAGCACGAAGGACGCGTTGAGCTGCACTAGAGGGAGAGACGGGCCGTCCTGGACCCTGAGTGAGGGAGAAAGGGGGTGCGTGGTAGGGCGAGGGGGGAGAGGGGGAGAGGAGTGGGAGAAGGAAATGGGGAGAGAGGGGGGAGGAAGGGAAGGTAAGGAGGGAAGGGAAGGGAGGGGATAATGTGACGTTGGGAGAGTTGAGTCGAGGGCAAGGGAGGAGGAACAGTGGAAGCAGAAGGGGGGCGTGGAGATAGGGAGGACTAGAGGTTCGGGCAACTGGAGGTAAAAGAGGGACGCATGGATGGGGAGAGAAATGGAGAGATTTAAGCAAGAAAACAGGGAGGTGGAGGTGGAGGTGGAGTGGAGGGCAGTCGGAAGGTGCGTTGGCTGAAGAGCAGCAAACTGGAAGAGGCGAATCGAGGAGGGCGTGCCATGTGCTCGTGCGTGTGTGTGCGAAAGGGAGAGGGCAGAACCCGAGAATGAGAGAGAGGGAGAGAGAGAGAGTGGCGTGGGCGCAGGGCCATCTGGTATGACCTTCGAACATCTGCGAGATGCAGCCTTCGCAGATGCAGCAGTCGCGGATCATCTATACACCATAGTCACCAGTGCCATGCGTGGAGACCTACCGGACGAAGTCGCGGATCTCCTTACCCCCTCACGGCTCCTGGCCTTGACAAAGCCAGACGGCGGCACTCGCCCCATAGCTGTGGGTGAGTGCCTGCACCGCGTCATCGCCAAATGCGGCCTCACCGCCATCACCGAGGCCGCGCGGGGGCATTTCCTGCCCCTGCAATATGGGGTCGCAATCCCGGGCGGAGGAGAGACCGTCGTCCATTCGACGCGCAGTTTCTCCTCTGCCCGGCCGGAGTCCCTCATCATACAAGTTGACGTCACTAACGCGTTCAATAGCATTGAACGCCGGGCCATCATTGAGGGGCTGGCATCCTCCCCGCTCCGACCGCTGCTGCCCTTGGCCCGCCTCTCCTACGGCCGGCCGTCCGCGCTTTTCCTGGACGCCGGTTTCCACAGTCCGCCACTACGGAGTGAACGAGGCGTCCGTCAAGGAGACCCTCTCGGCCCCCTCCTCTTCGCTGCGGGCATGCACCCCGCTCTCCAGGCGACGGCCGGCGCCTTCCCGCACGTACTCTGTTTAGCATACGCGGATGACGTTACCTTCGCGGGGGAACCGACAGCATGCTCCGCAGCCTTTCGGCACTTCACAGAAGGGCTGCGCCCGCTGGGCCTGACTCACAATCCGGCCAAGTGTGCCGCCTGGGCACGCAACCGACCGCCAGCACAGGAGCTCCCTCCGAACATCCCATTTACAGCCGACGGTTTGCGGGTCCTGGGTAGTCACGTCGGACCGGCAAGCGGCGCAGAGGCGTTCCTCCGATCCCACATAACCACCCTCACATCCCCGCTAGCCCTACTGTCCGCCATGGACCCGCAGATCAGCGCTCTCCTGCTGTCCCGCTGCATCAGCAGGCGGGTATCCTACCTCCTGCGTACGACCCCCCTGCAGCTACTCCCGGGGGAGGAGTGGACGGCATGGGGGCAAGGCATGTTCCACACCCTCCTCAAGGCCTGCGGTCTGCGCCTGCCGCGGGGGGAGAGGGAGCTAGCACGCACCTGGGCACAAGCCTCTCTGCCCCCATCCTTGGGAGGGATCGGCATCACGGACCCGCTAGTGGAAGGCGGGTACTCCTTCCTATCCAGCGTCCATCTCAGCCATGCGCTCCTCACGTCCCTCCGGCCAGCACCCGATACACCTCTCGCGCTAGCAGCCGCCCAACTCGCCCCGCCATTCACCAGCCCTGCTCCCTACCATTCATGGCTGGCCGAGGCGGAGGCAGAACTCCCGCCTCCCGCACGCCTGCTGCTCCAGAATGAGCGTATCGAGCCAACTGACAAGCCGCTACAGCACCGCCTGGCGCTGGAAGTTCAAGGCCACCGGTACGCCGACCAGGTCAAGGCAACTCGAGAGATGGCTCCCAACCCCCACATGGGCCACACCCAGCGCATGCTATCCCTCTCGGGCTACGGCGCCGGGGATTGGCTACAAGCCATCCCCCTCTTCCCGTCACTACGCCTCGCCCCCGCCCACTTCTCCATAGCCCTCGCATTCCGCCTAGGCCTCCCTTTCTCCACACCGAGGCGCTGTGATTGCACAGACCGCACCAAGATCGACGACCCGCGGCTCCCTAACCACCTTTTTCGCTGCGGTACCGGTCACGGGCGTACTGACACCCACAATGCCTTACGCGACGAGTGCATCCGTATGGGACAAGACGCGGGTTTCATCGTCTACCGAGAAACCACCATCTTCTACCCCGTGGATGGCCACAAGGCAGACCTCGCCATCCGAGACCGCGGAACAGCAGCAGTCTGGATCTGTGATGTCACTGTCACAGACCCCATCGGCAACCGGGACCCCACGGCCCGCAAGGGGCGGGGATATGTGGCAAGGGAACAGGCGGACAAAAAGATTGACCACTACAAAAACCGGGCGGCCTATGTCGGCTTCTTCCCCCTGGCAGTCGAAACATACGGCTGCCCCTGCTGGGAGGTGCCGGCCTTCCTCAAGCTTCTAGCCGAGGCGGCGGCAAGGAAGCTCTACAATGCAGAACCAGCCACCTACCAAGCGGCTAAGCTCCTACACCAGTTCCGCCAGCGCTGGTCCTGCACCCTCCAGCGGAGCCAGGCCGCATCCTACCTCAAAAAGGTGAACGAAGCGGCCCAGGCGGAACACCCGCCCATCGGCTCACCTGCGGAGAGCCTCTCTCCATTGGACTGCTTCGCGGTCCTCGAGCCGGTCCTGGAGTGGTCATAGGCACACTGTAGGCGTAGGCGTATGTACTCACCTTTCTCGCCAACCGATGCCTAGTTGTACCCAGGTTTCAAAAATACACGGACCGCTTGAGAGAGAGAGGACCCAACAGGCGTGGTATGGGTTTGCGACGTCACCGTCACCGACCCCATCTCCTCCCGGGACCCAACAGCAAGGAAGGGGACAGGATGGATGGCGGCTGAGATGCAGGAGAAGAAAAGGGTCCTATACGACGAAAGACTCACCTTCGTCAAAGTCCTGGGGGTGGCAATGGAGACATACGAGTGCTGCAGCAGCGACACCAGGGAACTCCTCCGCCTGCTGGCGGTAGTAGCCGCCCGGGAGAATCACCATGCAGACGAAAAGTCCGCGGTGACCAAGAAGCTGATACATTCATTCCGACAGAGGTGGTCAGTGACACTACAGCGGCAACAAGCCATTACCTTGCATGCAAAGATCGGGCAGGCGTCCGGGGGAGCCTTCCACCACGAGCGTCCAATGGACGAGCCGCTCACCTGGGGAGAGCTTGAATCGACAATTGAACCTACCTTCAAGGGGTGGCCCGGGCAACAGTAGGATGTCTGGGAGCCCTATGTCTCTCATACACCAGTGTATGCCATTTGTACCCATTATAAGGTTAATACGAAGGACCGTTCGAGAGGACCCAAACCCCCACTCCGGCCACACGCAACGCCTCTTCTCCCCGGCCGGATATGGGGCAGGAGATTGGCTCCATGCCATTCCAATCTTCCCCTCCCTCCGCCTCGAAGCCCCACACTTCACCTTTGCCCTGGCCTTCCGCCTCCGTCTCCCGCTCCCAGCTCCCCGCACCTGCAACTGCGCCGAGGAATACGAAATCCTTGACACACGGCTGCCCAACCACCTCCTTCGGTGCGGCACCGGGCACGGGCGGACAGACACCCATGACGCCCTGCGAGATGAGAGCATCCGGATGGCCCGGGATGCTAACTTCATCGTCACTAAGGAGAAAACCATCTACAGCCCTGTAGACGGCCACAAAGCCGACCTCGCACTTCGCGACCGCAGCTCCGGCGGCGTCTGGATCTGTGACGTCACCGTCACAGACCCCATAAGCAGCCGGGACCCAAATGCACGGAAGGGACGAGGATACATGGCCCGGGAGCAAGCTGACAAAAAGATCTACCATTACCGCAACCGGGCTCCCTACGTTGGTTTCTTCCCACTGGCGGTCGAGACATACGGCTGCCCCTGCGCCGAAGTCCCTACCTTCCTGAAACTGCTGGCAGACACAGGGGTCAGGAGGCTCTTCAATGCGGACCCCAGCTCCTACCAAGCAGCAAAACTGCTCCACCAGTTCCGCCAGCGCTGGTCTGTGACGCTCCAGCGGGCGCAGGCCTTGGCTTACCTGGGCAAAGTTAACGAAGCCTCCCCTACCCCCCACACCCCCGTGGGCACCCCCGACGCCGACATGGCTCTAGGGGACTGCTTTGCTGTAGCAGAGCCCCTAGGGGAGCTTGAGTAGTTTCGGGCACCTCCAACATGCACGTACCTTTGCCTTGTTGCCTTCCGCCTGCCTAGCCTGTACCCAGGATTCCAAAGGAATCAACGGACCGCTTGAGAGAGAGAGGAGAGGTAGGGAGGGGGGTTGGGGGGAAGGGAAGGGGGGGAGTACATGAGGACGCCCTGTATGTGCAGGAGAGTGAGCACGACGGGCGACATGTCGAGCAGCACAGTCTTGCCGCATGGGATAGTCACATTCGCGCCCGCCTGCTCGCCCTGCCCCGGAATAGGCCCGCCCCCCCACGTCGCCGGGTCGCTCCACCGCTCGAATACTGCAGGCCCGGGGGCGGGGGGGAGAGGGGGGGGAGAGAACGGGCAAAGCGGGCGAAAGTGGGGGAAGGGGGGGAGGAGGAGAGGAAGAGGGGGAGGCGGCAGGGGGGGGTTGGGGGGGAGGGAGGGAGAGGAGAACCGGGGTGGTAAATGGGAGGGGAGCGGGGCGGAGAGGGATTGGGAGAGCGTGAGGAGTTGAAGGCACGTGGGGGATGGAAACACGAGCACCAGAAACACGAGCACCTGAGGGAGGCGGCATGGCAAGAGCATCTGAGCACGAGCGCGGATCGAAGTCTCGATGGCACCTGTGATTCCTGACTTAAGACTTCTAACAAGAAGGCGTGTGGGAGTGCAACCAGTGTCCACGCGACTCTGGCTTGATAAATTTTGGGATAGATACTCGATACCCCCCATTTGTCACTCTACTACTACCCTCAGACTGCCTCGTCTGCTTATGACAACTCGGCACAAAAGAATGCGCCGCGCCACGTACGTTGGCTCCTAGCCTCGGACTGTTTTTTTCCCTCGGGTTCCCAGCTGCTTCAGCTGCTCCTACAACTGCTACTAGTACTCTTACTACACGTGGTATTTGTAGCAGTACTGATCGAGCTTATAACGCGGCGAATCTCCAAGTCGGCCCCTACTTGTGGATTCTTCACTGCACGGCGTCGCGAAGTTGTCCGTCGCCGCAATCGGCGCCGCATGAGCCGTCAGGATGATCGGCCGCGCGGCGCCCCCACCGCCCCAACTCCTCTCCCCGCGTTTCACGCCGGTCCCCTCGTAATTGCGCAGCTGGTGCTGATACAGCGGCAGCTGCAGGTGGTTGCTGGGGGGAAGATTCATGGAAGGCGGCTGCCAGCATACTAGCAGCACAATGCACCATAGCAGCAGCCATGGCCGTTGATGCGACGAAAGCGGCGGCATAAGCGGCGCGGGTTGCGGACACCACAGAAAGCACTGCTTTTGATGGGATAGTCGCACTATTGTTCCGCGCGGGAAACCAGCGGCGGCGCGTTTCGACGTTAGGGTTGTTGTACGGTTCACAAGAATAGTTGGCCACTATTCTTCTATTGTTCGGGCGGATCGTCTCGGATTAGTTCTGTCTAAGCTTGCTCGCAAGCCAAAAATCCAATTTCACTTGGTCGCAGCAGACTCGCTTGGTCGTTGAGTTGGGTGGGAGAGGCACCTGAGCTTGTTTTGCGCGCTGCCCTGTAGTTTGTTCATTTGGGATGTGCGCTGCGCTGCACTGCATGTGAGCAGTTACACCTTCGCGCGTACAGAGGAGCTAGATTAGTTGGGTTTGTTTCTCGACGTACCCTGTCAGAAAATAATCGCTTTGAACGCTTTGGTAGAAAAACGTGACCTGACCTCCCTTTTTTTTCACTACTTCAACAGGCTTGATAAAATAGTACTACTGACGAATCAGGGCAGACTGCAGAGAATACCCTCTATCGCCCTCCTTGCGACCGGGGCCCCAGGAAAAATGAGGTAATGACACAAATGCGGACAGCCCCTTTGGGCTCAGTTCGGTGAGTGGTCACGCGTTGTCGTGTTGCGGTGATGGTCCAACCTTGATTTTGTCTGAACCTGAACAGAAGCCTAGATGCAAGGACCGTACGGGATGAGCCCCAACCGCCCGCAGACAACGACAACATGAATTTTCCAGCCTTGTCTGAATACAATCGAGGCGCGACAGAGTCTCACAAGATTTCAGGGTGCTGGGGATTCAATCGCGCACCCAGTTCGCTTGCCCTCGCCACGGGCAAAGGTGGTTCTCGCACGAGCAATATGGTAACCGATTTGGCGGTAGTGGTGTGGGCTTGGGTGGCAACGTATGGGGTATTAAATCCTGAACAGTAACGCTGTTCATTGTCGCAATTACATGAGTTCATCGCTAACTTCGACACTCTACTCGCCTCAGTACATGAAACTTAGTGACCCGCGCACACCGAACAGGGACCAGGCACAAGAAACACTACGGTGCACCAACACCAACTCTCTCCAACTCCATCCAACTCTCCATCCACATTTCACAGCAAGAGATAGCGGGAACGTAGAAGGACTTCGACACATACACCACAGATGAAACACCAGCGTGAGTACTAAAAACGTTAGGAGGGAACTTACGTTCCCTCCCATCTCTCGCCTCTTAAGAACCATTGCAGCTATTCCAGAAGACAGCACTCATGCGCCACATCCCAAATGTGGCGCATCCACTCCGCTGATGGCGGGAAGCCATCCATCACGGCGTCCACGCTGTGTCGGATGAGCTCAGCGCGGCGTTCCGAGTCCACGATGGAGGCGGGCAGGACGCGCCCCACCCGAGGAGGCGGCGCGTTCAGGTCCGGAAGGGGACTGGCGCGCTCCAGCCGCTCGACGACCACCAGGTTCCTTATGTCAAAGAGAACTCGGAGGTCGCGAGGGGAGATGTTGGTCGCGCTGGCATAGCCGACCAACATCTCCGTGGCCACCCGCGCAGCCCGACGTGCCGCACGATCCTCTGCGTCGCCGAAGCTCCCCATGTCCTCACGGGGAGGCGACTCCCAAGCGCTTGGGGGTGCGGGCACGCGGGGCTCGCGGGAAAGAGGGTCCTCCCCCGGCGCCACGCATATGGGGAGGGAGTCGTCGATGGCGACGAACTGCTCCGCCGCCATCGCACATGGGCCGAAGGCGAGGGACTCGATCTGCAACCCCACTCCCGCGATCTCGGCAGCGACGGTGTTCTCAGGATCCTCGACCTCCTCCTCCTCATCGACTTCGTCGGCGGCGAGAGCGTCGCACGAGAGCACTGGCAGCGGCACATGCTCCATCTCCGCCGCCCACTCTACGGGGAGGCAGCCCGTGCGCCACCAGCAGCGCTAGATGGTGCGGGCGCCCACACTGAGGCAGGCGTCGTAGAGTCATTCGACAACCTGCCTCATGTTGGGGCGCCATCGGGACATGCGGCGGGCTGCATCGGACTCCCCCCACACTCGGACCAATTCCGCCAGCCACATGCTCCGATAGCGAGCCTTCACCATGGCAATGATGCCTTGATCGAATGGTTGGGTAAAGGCCGTCGTATTGGGCGGAAGATAGATGATGCGGAGGTGGCTGAGGCTTCGAGTGCGAAATCCGAACAGATCCTCGGTCACGGCGTCGGGCGATTGGAGTGCGTAGGAGGAGGCGCTGTCGACCATTACTATTACGCGACGTCCCTCCGCAAACATCGCAGTGTTCAGCTGCTCCATAAAGTGCGTGAAAAGCTGGATGCGGCGGAGGAGACGACGTAAACGGAAAAATAAGGAGAAGGGTGGGGAAATTGTAAAGGGAAGATTTACGAAATGGCGAACGGCATTCTGGGGTAGGGTGTAATGGCGTGTATCATGAATGCGGACATCGCCGAGCATAGGATGTGCGTATTACGTACCGCGCTCGTCATCCATCCGTGCTCATTGCTACGCCAGTAGCAATAAGAAGACGGGTCGTAGTTGGGGCGGAAGTCGACTGGGCGACGCGTCTTGCTCACGATGAGGGGACGCCAAACCGTGCTGCCATCCGCATTACACAACACTCCGACGGTAAGACGCTCCTTAGCTTGCTTGCGCCTAGGCCAGTGGTGTCGACTCCAACTCTTTTTCGGCACTACCGAGATGAACAGGCACGTTTCGTCGAAGTTCAAGACATCGCGGGGGGTCATTCGGTAATGACGGAGAAGTGCCGGGAGCTGGGACTTGCACGTCATGACTATGCCCAAGTCAGCATCTCCCGCCTCTCCGTGCTGCTTCATGCAGCGGATGTTCAGTCGACGGAGAGCACGTCGGACCCACCCGAGCGGCCCTTTGAAGGTATCTGGTTTGTTGAGCGCCCTCGCTATGATCATGGCATTGGCTTGAATGGTTTGCAGGGTGAGAGGGACTCCGGCGGGCGCGGCGCTCTCGATCCAGCGACACAGAAGCGCCTCAAGGTCCGGGTGACGACCCTGACGGATGCGGCGTGAGGCGCCAATCGCGGCGTTGGCGTCCCAACGGGCGACGTCCTTCAGAATCTTCCCCACCGTGGAGCGGTCGGGGAGGATACCGAAACGGGTGTAGCACCATCTCGCCAAGTCCTCCTGGCATAGGTGGGAATACATGGTGTGATGCGCGCATATTGTGCGCTTCACCTCTAGCAGTACCTGCGCTCGACTGTGAACGCGCGGCATAGTGGTGTGGCGGTGAGGAGTGATTGATGGAGGTGGCGAGTGATTCTCATTCTCTGTAATTCTCTCTTTCATGCCTCTCGCGTCACAGTTTGCAGGGCGAGCAGCGTATTTGGAGGGGTTGGTGTTGGAATTGGACATGTACATTTGGTGCATGTTCAATCTACGAATGCGGAACGAGGTCAGCGACAATGCCCATGGGTAGCGCGATAAACGGGCGTACTATTTGTAGTGCTTTGTTAGCTAAGTGACCCGGATTACCGTGACGAGAGATAGGGGCCCTTCGAACTTGGGGTCAATGTACTGTCATCAGCCACGTCAATCCACAATAATCATGCGGCGCATTTTCAACCCCATGAGGGCGTACGTCGTGCCGTGAGTTTCACCCTCAGATTTCAAATGAGGCGTTTACGAGACATAAGCGTCGTAAGTTCGTAACTGCGACAACGGTGCACAGTCATGCGGCGTAAAAAATGCCACTGTGGTCGGGTTGTCCTATGCCACATGATGGTCACCGACGTCATGATGACGGGGCACTGTGCGTATATTACGGGACACTAACGGATATCACATTGCCCGTATTTCCGGGGTTTAGGGACGTGGTTTTGATTGGGCAACGAGCTGAGCAGCGATAAGGGTGGACATCAACTGTACTTCTCCTTTCACCACCACCACAACTTCACCTCAAAGATTCTAACCCAAATACTTCACAGCCCGGATCATCTGAGTTTGCAAAAGGGTTTAGTGCATTACATATGGTTTCGATCTGGTTGAACATGTACACAGTGAGGTCTAGTTGGAACATTTACAACCAACTGCGGGTTGTTCGACCACTAAGAACTCTGCAACACGCATTGTTTTGACTAAGAGCATCCGAAATTGGCGCGAGTGTAGCTTGCGCATGCAGTAAGCCTAATTATCCCTACCCGAATTGCCCAGAGGGCTGGTTTTCTGGGATAGCCATTATGACGGGGAAGCGGTCTCGAAAAATGTCCATTCAAATGGTATGTTCGACTAAAAATTGATGGCGAGTCGGAGAACCAGAAACTGTATCGGGTTCGACATGGACAATTTCTGCAACTGTAAAATCATGGAAATACGCGCTATATAGGCATATCGCCCAGAAAATAAAGGCAAGCTACACTCTTGGGCCAACTTCGGCTGATGGCCCAACTTGAAAACTGCCCCAAAACACGCAAGAACATACCACACCATTTTCAACCTCTCTGAAAGTTCGAACCTATCTCCTCCGCCCAAATGCTCCACACCAGTAGGTCGCGGTCGCTGACAGAAGATCGGCCCCCAGAGTCTGGGATTTCAGGGCTCGCAAAGAGTTGGCTGCAATTTGTAAAGCTTTTTTAGTGCGGTGGAGGTTCCAGGTCACTGTCATTGACCCTGGAAACAGGGTCGCGTACCAAGCCCTTAGTGATCTTGCTCGAGCGACGCGTCCCAAGTACAGCGTCCAGACCAGACCAGAACCAGTACACCAGCTTCAATATGCAGCTAAAAACGTCATTGCTGACTTAGTACCGTATTACAAGCACAATGTTGATTCTCCATGTAATTCGGCAAGAAGAAAATCGTCAGATCAACAGTAAAATCTGTCTACAAACTAGCACAAATGGCAAGCCAAGAGTCACGGTTGCTTTCAGAAATGTTTTATTTGAAGGGACTATAGTTAGCACAGCATAGAATGCTACTAAATGTCCACAGGGTGTAGAAACAGAACAGCTTGGTCCAGTTCAGCGAGGTGGCTTGAGACAGGGTTCGTTCAGTTCAGATCCAGACCTCACCTCCTCCTACCATCTCCACATCGACTCATAAACTGGCAGTCAACAACACCCACGATCTGGCAGTAGTGTCCCGGCTGCAGATAGCGTGCGCGTGGCAGACGATGGCGGCTCAAGGGATGGCAGTCGGCACAGAAACTGCGCGCGTTCGCCGCCGGGTGCGTGATCCACAGTAACCGGCACAGCGGCGACGGATGCCCGTTGCCGCCAGCGGCGGCGGGCATCTCCATGGAGAGATATAAGTCCCATGGCTTCCTCAGTATGAACGATAGAATTAGTCGGTCTGCAAGCGACGAAACAAAGGAAAGAAAGGTCAGCATCCACGTGTGAAAGCGAGGACCGAGCCGTGATGAGAGCTAACGGCTGCCAAACGTACGCGGAACACGGAACGGAATTTGGAATTGGACGTGCCTTGGGTCTTGGTCGCAGCAGGCGACCGAGCGACGAGAGGGAGGGTGGTAGGCGCGTGTTGGCTCGAAAAGATCCTCGATAGGGGCGGGATGGGGGGAAATGATGGGGAACACAGGGACAGGGGACGGAGGGAGGGAAGAGGGGAGGCGGAGAGAAGGGGGAGGAGAGGCGGTTAGTATGTCAGCTTGGTCAGTATGATACAGACGGAGACGGGAAAAAAAAAGGGACCAAATTACGGAACGGAACAGGGCGATCGCACCTCAAAACGCACCACCAGAAACGACGACAAAGCACAAGCAACCAGAAAAAAGCGGGGAGATGGGGGGGGGGGTGGGGGGGGAACCGGGGGGAGGGAGAAGGTCAAAGAAATGAAGGGCATCAGTATCTCACCTTATGCTGCTCTTGGATCCTCGCATCGCCTCACTTGCCTGGCCGCCCGCCCCCCCGAACCACCTCTCCTCTCTCTCCCTCTTCCGCACCCCCTCCTCCATCCCGCTCTCCCCTCTCCCGCCTTCCGCAGCGGGGGGCGGCGACCCGAAGAGCTTCCACACGCGGAGCGTCTCGTCGGCTGCGGCCGTGGCCACTGTCCGCCGGTCGGGGGCCTGGCGGGCCACAGCAGGGATATCAGGCACGCGAATAACAGGGATAGGATCAGTTAGATCTCAAGACAAACGGCCGCGCGAATAACAGCTAGCTGCCTTCGTATCCAACCCAACACCTCGCCCCGAGTGAAATAATCACAAGGAAGAGCAGTTGGGCGCGCGAGCTTACCACGGCCATGTGAAGGATACGCCCGCGGTGGCCCGTGAGCTTGCCCACTTGCAGCAGGGTAGAACCCACGCCCGCGCCCACGCTCGTCCCCGCGCCTGCGCCTGCGCCTGCGTTCGCGCCCGCGCTCGCGCCCATGGCCCAGACGCAGACGGCGTTGTCGGTGTAGCCGTGCGCGCTGATTAGGTGGCGCGCGGAGGGCCCCCACGATAGCCCCGTGACCTGCGACCCGGTGAACGTGGACGACAGCAGCGACCCCGCCTGCGCGTTCCACAGCTTGATGCTCTTGTCGCTCGATCCTCCGCCCGTCGCCAGCATGTGCCGCTGAAACCGACACGCACGGGAAAAAATAAGAAATAATCGAACGTCATATAAGCCGGGAACTCTAACTAGCGTTGCTAAATGTGTAACGCGAAGGTCGACGCGATGCGCATCAAGAGTTCAGGAAGGAGGTTACCTGCGAGGGGCACCAAGCCAGGGCCTTGACCGCCGCTTGGTGCTGCGCGAACCGATGCAGGCACGCTTGCGCGTTCGGGTTCGCTTCCATGCCGGAAGCACCAGCACCGGCATAATCGGCGGAGACAGCGCCGGCCGTTCCCGCCATGGCGGAAGCGGAAGCGGCGCGGCGGAGGTCCCAGACGGCGACAAGGTTGTCGTTGCCGCCGCTGGCGAGCGCGGTGGCGGCGGATCCGCCGCTGATGCCGGCAGAGGAGATGGGCGCGAAGCGGAGCCCGCACACCTCGTCTCTATGCACTCCGCGCAGGCGGGTTACCGCGTGCCTCGCCGCTCGCACTGCAAAAAGAGGGACAGCAAATTTATTAGTTTTGTTTCGCAGTGAGAATGTTTCACAAAACTTGTAGCGGGGTAGATGTTGGTGAGGATGTTCAAGCGTCGGGCGTACCGTCGTGTGTGATGATGGATGTGTCTCGGCTGCCCGTCGCGAGCTGGTACGACGCTCCCCAGTGCAGCGCGCTCACGCGGTCGCTGTGGCCCGCCAAGTCGCGAATCTGTCACATCGCCAGACGATCAGACGATCAGACGATCAGACGATCAGTAACCGAAACAAATCGACGACCATGCTTCGGAAAAAAATCCAATGAGATCAGTCATTGCAGCCGCATGTCGCAGATAATTGCACCTTTCTGCATGGCTCGACGGCCCAGAGCTGCACGCATTCCGCGTGGTCCTCGAAGCCGACGGCGAGGTGCGCGCCGTTGTCGGCCCACGCGACGGACGTCACGTCGCTGTCGCCCGCCACCACCTCGCTCACCGCGCCCGTCTCGCTGTTCCACACGTGCACGGCGCTCCCCAGCCCGATCGCCACCACGCCCTTGCTGCTCCAGTCTAGAAGGTTCAGGTAGAAGTTGTCCGGCATTTCCGGCGCGTCCAGTACCAGATCCGCGTGCTGTCGAGATTTGAAATAAAGAGAAACAGCAGCACGAATCGTTAACAGATGGAATCTGGAACCCGTAAAAATATGAATTTTAAAAGAAGAAAGCAGGCTCGACGAGCAAAAGGGAGGGCCGCGACGGCGTACCTTCTGTTGGAGCTTCAGCGGAGTGCCGCGTTTCGCGCTTGTCTTGGCGCCAGTCGCCGCCGCTCCTGACGTCGGACTCGCCCAAAAGTCCCTGCTCTTGTCCAGGCGATGGCCGCCCTTGGTGGACCCATCGGCGCCGTGTGCCTCGTTGTTGTCCGCCGCTCCGAACTGCAGAATGCGGCGAGGAGTTCCCGAGGCCGTGTGCAGATCGTCCAGCAGGCTCGAGTTCAGCTGCCGCCGATAGCTCTCCTGCACGAAACGGAAAATACTAAAACGGTTATGAGTAGAGAATTTCGTCCGCGGCTGCTGGTAGGTACTCGTAAAGAGTGCAAGACGCGACGGGTGACGATGGCATGATGGCGTCGGGTTGCTAACCCTTGCTGGCGTCGCCACAGCGGTGGAGTCCCCGTGAGGATTGCTGGCTGGAGCTCGCGATGCGCCAGAAGCAAGCAGCATGCGCGCTTGGGACTTGGAAAGGCCTCCACGGCTCGGAATAAAACGGTCGGACGCGGAAGGCTGCGTAGGAACGAATTGCGAGGAGATTAGCACCGGATTTGCAAGCCCTAAAAGAAATACTCAAGCGATAGCGAAAATTACGAGTTTCGGAGAGCTTACGTTAGCGTCCGTGCGTGGTGTGCACTGCCTGACGGGTGTTGACGGAAACGCGAGATCTCTTTTCTTGGCTGGAGTCGGCGTAAAGGTAGGCAGGGAGGCCATGGATCTGTCTATATGCGCGTAAACCAGTGCGGTGTAGAATGAGCGACTGGTAAAGCGGCTAAATGAGCAGGAGGCGTTACGGAGCGGTATGACGAGAGCGAGCTTTTCAGGAAAGCGAGGAACGGACAATCGTCGGACTGATTAGCAACTATGGTTGGGAACTTGGCTGCTGAAATAGGTTTCTCTCCGCTGCAGGAGTTCTGCACTGAGCTTGTGAATTCAGTGAGCTTCGGTCTTGCGGGTTGGGAAAGGGTGACGCAGGGCTGGAGCAGGTCATGGGACTCACAGGGAGAGATGGCGGCTGTGTGGCATGGCGGGCTGCCCTGACAGAGCTTCAAAATGGTTTGCGGGGCGCGCGGCGGGGACAGAAGGGGAGGCTGAAGAAACCGTTACCGGTATAACAAACTACAAACTAGAAGGAGCTTACACAACAATTTCAGACAACCATCCTAAAAAATGTCATGTATTTAGCACCTCGATGATTCCATCAAAATAATATATTTTTGGCGGCATATCATATCTTAAAATGTGCTTTATTTCAGTTTTTTCGGCTGAAAACGGCACAATCTGGATAAATCTGTTGGAAATATCTCAAAGAACTTAAGCGTTTCTGAAGTGTAACACTACACTCAAGGAAGACTACAAGGGAGCACGCGAGTCAACGGAGGTTACACGAGGGGGCGGACAAAGAATGCGAAAAGACCCGAAAGGTCGCAACTGGAGGTTGCGACTGATCGTTACAGCATCACGGATGGTAACC
This sequence comes from Closterium sp. NIES-67, assembly GCA_027943415.1. Lineage (NCBI taxonomy): Eukaryota > Viridiplantae > Streptophyta > Zygnematophyceae > Desmidiales > Closteriaceae > Closterium > Closterium sp. NIES-67. Next base: position 70,025 of record BQMB01000704.1, on the reverse strand, counting down.
GAAGCGGCAATCGAGTCGCTATGCGACTCGATAAACCGTTCCTGTAACTGTACTCTGCAACTGCTTTCTTATCTTCTATATATTGCTGTATGCTTGTTTCTTTAATCAATCACTTGTTCTCACATACTAGTACAAGGGTTCAACTGTCTCAACTTCCGCTGCACTGCTCCAAGTCTCAAGTCTCTACAGCTGGGACTTAGTCTCTGCAAAAGATCCTAAGGGCTTTTTCTCAGCCCAACATGGTATGAGAGCTGGTCAGAGACCAAACTCCCAGCAACTACGTTCTATCAACAACCTGCAACTCAACTCAATTCAACGACTTCATTGATTGCAAGACATGGACAACAAGGGCAAGAAAGTCTCTACGGGCTCACCCAGCGGCCAAGAAACTCAACACGGCAACTCTGGTCTGCACACCTCAGGACTGCAGACAGAGACCGGGACTGCTCAAGAAACAACGGGAAGAGTACCAGAGATGGTGACTCCGTCTCCCTCTTCAAGTGTGGACCCAAATCTCATGGAGAGATTCTTCAGCTTCATGTCGCACTTCGACCAGCAACAGCAGACAAGGACACCTGCGCACTCAACACAGAGCAATGGAGGGAATATGGGATTAGCGCCGATGAGTCTCGATAACTCATCCTTCGGGCGACACAACCAAGCGCCTACCTTTGCGCCTTATCATTCTTCACCGGGGACATTCGAGTTCATGCCGCCCCGCGCCCAACCAACAGCAGCTGCATCACAACAAACACCAAACGAGATTCTCAATCTCCAGGCTCAATTCTCACACGTCATCAAGCTACAAACATCCTCACCGTTCAACGGACATGACTTCTTTACCTGGAGCTTCGAGTTCGAGCTGTTGATGGAAGCCGCGCATCTTCTGGGATACTTCAACGGGTCCCTGCCATTTCCAAGCAACGGCACTGGAAAGGAGCAAGAGATCTTCACGTATCAGTCGCTGCTGGCGTATACAGTCCTTCTGCGGAACCTGTCACCACAAGAGCAGCAGAGCATCAGAACATATCGGAGTTATGGGAACTCCGCGGAACTCGCATGGCACCACCTCAAGTGCCTTTACCAAGCAAACGACAGCGTGACACAAAGCAGACTCATGCAACAGCTGACAACAATACAGATGAAGACCGGGGAAAAGGCGATGCAGTATATGAGTCGCTGCCAGACCCTCCGCGACCGCCTGCTTCGGTGCGGAGGAACGATCACTGAAGAAAGCTTCGTGACACTTGTCCTCGCCGGGCTCGGGCCAGAATGGAGAACCACACGATCACTTCTTCGAGCCCACGGAAGAATTTCGGAGATGCACCTCTGCGCCGAGCTTCACGCTGAACAACAGGAGATGGATCTGTTCGAGGAAAGACAACCAAGGAAGCAACAGCAGTTAGTCTTCTACACTCAAAGAAGAAATGACAACAACTACAACCGACGCAGCAAGCAAGATCAACGCGACAACCGAGGACTCACCATCGTACCGCCGTTCTGCCACAACTGCCAAACTTCCGGGCACTCCAAAGTCAACTGCAACCGCCCTCGCGTTTACCGTGCAGCAGACCCACAAGTCGCTTCCACTCAAGCAAGTCCTCCAAGGCGCTCTTCAACATCTGCACAACAAACACCCAACATCATCAACTGCATGGTACACATCGACAACTGCGCACCCGGTTCACCACCCACTTACGCACCAGACGAAGAGGAATTCCCGCCGCCGCGCTCGCAAGGACTTCAAGTCAACCCGACATACGCTGCAGTCGCCAACGCCGAACCCACCGGGCGAAACACCTGGTTCTTGGACAGCTGCTGCGGTCAACACATGTGCTCCTCGGGACGCTTCGTGCAACAGGAGAAACGACTCAACCGCGACGTCGTCATCACAGTCGCCAACAACGAAAACCTGAAGACAAACAGACAAGGCGTGGTTCAGTTACAATCCATGGAAACAAACGTAATACTGCAGCTCAACAAAGTGCTCATTGTCGACAACCTGGGATACAATCTACTAAGCGTAAGCCAACTAATGGCCAAAGGGATTCACCTGGAGTGCGACTCTTACTCCAACGAGTTCCGGCTTTACCACGGGAAAGGCGGCCTCTTCATCGGTCGTGCCCTCTTGAAGTCCGGCGTCTTCGTGTTGGACTTCGTCCCCGACCGCGGTACTGCCGACAGCGACGGTATCGTATCGTTCGCCGCCTGGACTCACCCGCCGGATCTTGATCCCGACTTCGACAGTGACGGCTTCTGGCACTCCAACACCATACCTGCAGCAGAGAGAACACGAGCATTAGCAGTTATCAGACAAGAAAGACAAGTACCCGCAAGTGTCCCAACAAAACCATCACCTGCAGTATCGGCAGCAGGACCCAGCCGAGTACCACCACCATCAACACGAGGACCGCCAACGGAAGCAGACCAACTTATGCCCGCCACACGAGAAGCTTGTCGAAGTCCCGCCTCGGTCGTCGCGTTCTTCTCCAACGCCGACATCTACCACCGCTCGCCCGGTCACCGTGCTCCCGACGACATCTGGCACCAACGCCTCGGACACCCTGCAAACAGCACAATACTTCAAACAATCCAAGCAGAGGTGTTAGAACGCAACGCCCTTCTGACGACGAGCGGTCAAGAACTTCGACGACCACGCGCACGGTGCTTCACATGCCCCGAAGCAGATCTTCCTCATCAACCTTTTCCATCCCATCACAACCCAAGCGCACCTACTTACGCTCCGATGGAAAAAGTCTACAGCGATATTTTAAACATGCCTCGAGACGACGCCGAAGCCGACTTTAACTACGTCATCACTTTCATCGACGCCGCAACCAGATATGTCTGGCACTTCAATCTCAAAACGCGCGACCAAGCCTTCGAAGCCTTCACAACATGGCTCCCCATCGCCGAACGAGAATCAGGACTCAAACTCAAGAGCTTCCAGTCAGACGGTGCACTGGAATACCAGTCACAACGCTTCAGGACCTATCTGGCGGAAAGGGGAATCAGACGCCTGGTGTCCCTGCCCTATGCTCACCAACAGCAGGGGGTAGCAGAACGCATGAATCGGACCTTGCAGACGACGATGCGAAAACTGCTTCAGGGGATGCGACTGCCAACCACACTGTGGCCAGACGCGATGACACATGCTGTTCACCTGCACAACCTGCTGTCCTCGTCATCACTTCCCAACAACGCATCACCGCACCTGTTGTGGACAAGAAAAAGGGGCAGCACAAAATTACTCAGAGTCTTTGGCTGCATGGTACAGTACAGACCCCACACAGCCCGAGCAGGACGCTTCACACAACGAGCTCGGTGGGGACTCCACCTCGGCATCGCGAAACATTTTCACGCGTGGAAAATTCTCGACATACAAGACAAAAACACGGTGGCATCACGAGACGTTATCTTCTACGAACGACTGACTCTACAGCATTACCTGGACAACCTTGCCAACACACAAGACCCCACCGACGGTCTCTCGGGACTTCGTTCCTTCGCCGATCGTGCTGCCGAAGCTGACGCAGCAGAAGAAGACGTACCTGGAGCCTCGGAAGCTGCCGGGCCACTCCCATTCTGTTCCGTACCTGTTCCACTCGATGAAGATAATCCCCTCGATAGCAACAACCTCGACACCTTTTACCACTTCGCCGACCAAGGTTACGCTACACCTCACCCCGTCGACACGAATATTTCGGAACGCATCGGCCCCAATTTCTTACCTGACCCCGAAGACGGTGACGAAGCAGCTTATTCCGGGAATGACAATTCCCCTCGACACACACCCACGGGACTCCAGATTCTAGGCCTCTGGGTCTCCGTCCAGCATCCGCCGCCGCCTTCTACGCGTGAGCCTTCAACCTTGTCGCAGGCTCTGGGGGGGGAACATAAGGTAAAATGGAAGGAAGCGATGGAAAAGGAGTTAAAAGCTCTGCAAGACCGAGAAACATGGAAACTGGTACCTGCAACGAGCATCAACGGGAAGAACGTTCTCTCGGGGAAATGGGTGTACCGCATCAAGACCAACTCAGACGGCTCCATCGAACGATTCAAAGCTCGATGGGTCGTACGAGGCTTCGATCAACGATACGGAACCGACTACACAGAAACCTTCGCTCCAGTCTCCCGTCACACCTCATTACGCATCCTACTCGCCGTCGCGGCCACGAAAACACTACCACTACGCCAAATCGATGTCGCGAATGCGTTCCTATACGCACCTGTGGACGCTGAGATCTTCGTCGAACAACCCCACGGATTCATCGACGACCCCACGAAAATATGCCGACTGACAAAATCCCTATACGGGATCAAGCAAGCCCCGCGGCTCTGGCAGCAGCATCTTCACAGCCGTCTCGTAAAAATCGGCTTCCTACAGCTACCGCATGACCAAGGGATGTACCGACTGCAGAAGGGAAGAGAGTATGTTCTGCTCATCGTCTACGTCGACGACCTGCTCTACATCGGCTCCACTACCGACATCGCCACCTGGTTCGAAGGGGAGCTGAAAGAAGATTTAACTCTCACGGTGTCCGACGAAGTTACGCAGTACCTAGGACTGAACGTCGTCGAAGACGACACGGCGTTCTACCTACACGCTGGAAAGTACTCAAGCACCGTCGCGAAGAAATTCGGTCTAACACCGACTGCAGTCCCAACTCCCTACCGCTACGGGAACAACAGCAGCGCCTCTACAAAACTCCCCGCGAAACAAATCCAGGAGTATCAACAGAAGCTCGGCTGCCTACTATTCGCATCAGTAACCTGCCGACCCGACCTGTCCTATAGTGCGAGTCAGTTGGCGACACATCTGAAGCAGCCGAAACAGGAAGATCTCGAGGAACTCAATCGAGCACTACTCTACTTCGTCTCCACGCCGACGATCGGGCTCACCTACAGCAAAGCAACAACACCGTCCGTACGACTACTCGGATACGTCGACGCCGACCACGCGGGAGACAGCGAAAATCGACGGTCTAGGACGGGCTACATCTACCGACTAGAACCTATCGGAACTATCTCCTGGCAGTCGAGCAAACAGGAGTTAATCGCACTATCCTCGGCCGAAGCAGAGTATATCGCCCTTTGTACTGCGACCAAGGAAGGACTCTATCTACGAGAGTTACTCGAGGAAGCGAAGATTGCGACCCTGCCCGCCTTCTCACTCCTCTGCGACAACCAATCTGCGATCAAAATCGCAAACAAGGACGGCTTCGCCAACCGAACCAAGCACATCGCCCTGCGGTACTTCTTCGTCAAAGATGAAATCGCGAAGGGGAGACTTCAACTCAGTTACTGCCCGACGACAGAAATGGCCGCAGACTACCTGACGAAGAAATTGGCGAAAGCAAAATTCGACTACTGCATGCTCCTGACCGGGCAAACAAACGTCACCGGACCCGAACATGACAGCACTCCAGAAACGAAGGGGAGTGTTGGAAATATCTCAAAGAACTTAAGCGTTTCTGAAGTGTAACACTACACTCAAGGAAGACTACAAGGGAGCACGCGAGTCAACGGAGGTTACACGAGGGGGCGGACAAAGAATGCGAAAAGACCCGAAAGGTCGCAACTGGAGGTTGCGACTGATCGTTACAGCATCACGGATGGTAACCGAAGCGGCAATCGAGTCGCTATGCGACTCGATAAACCGTTCCTGTAACTGTACTCTGCAACTGCTTTCTTATCTTCTATATATTGCTGTATGCTTGTTTCTTTAATCAATCACTTGTTCTCACATACTAGTACAAGGGTTCAACTGTCTCAACTTCCGCTGCACTGCTCCAAGTCTCAAGTCTCTACAGCTGGGACTTAGTCTCTGCAAAAGATCCTAAGGGCTTTTTCTCAGCCCAACAAAATCCAATGAATAAATAGAAGGGCCCATTATTCTCCAGAAGGATTCACCGCTAAATGAACTCTGGGTACTCTGGGTGCCAATATTTTACATTTTAGGAAACTTCTCGTGAGTTACTTTATTTGATTCTGGACCTCTAATTCTTAGATGAACTCACCTTCCGAAATAAAATTACATTCGGAAGTTTCTTTCAACCTTTCTGGATTTACTTTCTGAATACAAGGAACACGTTGTTCTCGTTGGCTGGAAATCCCCCCCACCAACCTCCACTTTCCCTCACTGCCACCTACTCCGACCATCAGCCATCCCCCTACCAGCCACCCAACCTCGAATCTGTAATTCTTGCTTCAGCCAGCTGGTGACATCAGTAATTATGTGGTAGTCATCTCTGTATGTATGTAGTCACCAGCAGCACCCCCGATTTTCCAAGCACACAGTCAAACCGCAGCATTGCTCATCCACTTCCCGTTGTGGTAGTTCCATCGTCACTCCTGACGATCTTACCGTGCACGAGTTGAATCCGAAACCGGCATTCACACGCGGCTGCACAGCCGCGACGCTAGGTCCCCCGAGCCACAACCACCGAGCCAGCACAGGCAGTGTGGCCTGCGGGTCGTGCGACGTCTGCACGTTGTGCGAGCCTCCCCCGCCCGCCGCGGTGGGCGTGGTGAGTGGCAATGGAGCGATCGGGGGAGGGATCGCGGCGGACGGCAGGCGGGAAGAAAGCGGCGAGCAAATCGAAGCTCGTCGTCAGCCGAGCCAGGTGAGGAACGCGGGAGTGACGTTACTTTGATCCCGAGAGTTTGAATTGTGGATTGCCGATGTTCGTGTGGATTACGGAGTGTCATGGAAGTGTGGAGTGACTCGGACTTGTAAATGCTAAACACATTCAGTCTCCATGTGATGTGAATCTCTCGCATCAGCGTGAGCGTTGCCATCGGTGGGAATTCTGCCTTTTGCGCTTGTGCCTATAGCGAAAGCGCAACGCAAACCCCTGAACCAATCCTCGTTTATCTCCTCCCTCTTCTCTAATCCCAGTCAGATTACGTCTCTGGTTCCTCATTCTTTCTCACCCGCTACCCTCCCTTGCCTCCAGCCTTGTCCAGTCATCCATTACACTTTCAAAGAGCCCTATTTTTACGAGGACACCCTCTTTCAGTCCAACGGTATCAATGATAGACGTCTGACATGCAGCAGCCGATATGTCTCTGCACGCACCCAACTACATCCCTTTCTCTCTCTTAATCATTACCTTCCCCTTCCCCTCGCCTCTTTTCTCTCCCGTTGTCAAATTCATGTCCCTCTTCGTATCCTTGTCTCTGCCGCTCCTTTTGCCCCTCCCTCTGTCCCTCCCTCTGTCCCTCCCTCTGTCCCTCCCTCTGTCCCTCCCTCTGTCCCTCCCTCTGTCCCTCCCTCTGTCCCTCCCTCTGTCCCTCCCTCTGTCCCTCCCTCTGTCCCTCCCTCTGTCCCTCCCTCTGTCCCTCCCTCTGTCCCTCCCTCTGCCCCTCCCTCCCCCTCTCCCCATCCGTGCGCCAGGCCATCAGACACCACGCAGATCAACGACGGCTGGCACATCCCCGAGCCCTCTGATTGGCTCTCCACCACTTCCTCCACCGCCACCTCTACTACCCTCACCACCCCATCCGCACCCGCATCCGCACCCCCCCCTCCTCAACCTCGGACCCTACCTGCTGCTGCTGCGTCCGCTACCACCCCTGCAGCGACTGCCGGTGGTGCTGCTGGTGCGAATGCAGCTCGCTCCAGCGCGCAGAGCACTGCGCACAGTGGCAGAAAGCAGGCCGCCACGCGGACGATTCTCACCCGGGCAACTCCTCCACATGAGTCCAAGGCAGATGGCGCCACTGCAGCAACTGCCGCTGCTGTTGGGGCTGCTGGTGCTGGCGGTGGAAATCAGGGTGGATTTGGGGGAGGCGGCAGGGCAGGCAGTGACGGGGGGTGGGAGCCGGATTGGGATGTCACTGACGGGGATGGCTGGGGAACCATGTCGCCTGAGAGGGACGTGGAGAAGGGCCGGCGTGGGGGGGATGTGAGTGGTAGTGGGCCGGGTGGTGGGGGTGGAGGTAGTGGGGGAGGAGGGTGGGGAGGCATGTGTGGTAGCGTGCGAGTGTGGAGCGGGGTGTGCATAGTGGTGGTGCTGTTTGCGCTGATTGTGGGCGGTTTTGAGCTCTACTCCACTGTGCTTGGCCCGGCTGGGTGGAAACCACCCGTTCCTCTGCTGCTGGGCAGCAGGGCTGCTGATGGCGGTGGCAGTGACAGCAGCAGCAAGAGCAGTGGTGTGGCTGGTGGTGCTGGCGGGGGAGATGCCAGTGCTGGTGGTGGTGGTGAGCCAGTGAAGCGAGACGATGAGGTGGGAGGAGAAGCGAGTGGGGAGTATGGTGGTGAGCAAGCGGATGCAGTGACCCGTATGGCTCACACTGAACCTCCACCTGCTGCTGCTGCTGCTGGTACTGCTGGTGCAGACCGTGCTGCTGCTCACCCTTCTGCTGCTGCTGCTGCTGCTGCTGCTGCTGCTATTGCTGCTGATGCGGCGAATTTCTATGCCGTTAATCCACCCCCTACGGATGCTGCTGCCACCAGTGCGGCTGGGTCGGCCTCAGCTGGCGGTGGAAGTGACAGTGACGGCATGGCTGTTGATCCGGCTAAGCAGCAGCAGCAGGAGCAGCAGAAAGAGCTGGAAGCGGGTAGCAAGGGAGCAGAAGTGGGAGGAGAGAAGCAGGGCAGTGAGCAGCAGGGAGCAGTAGAGGCGAGTGGTGGGGCTGGTTTGCACAGCGGAGGGGAGGGCGGGGAGGGCGAGAGCAGTGTTAGGCTCTCTAATGTGAGGGAGGAGGGGGATGGGGAACCGGAGATTGAGGGCGAGGGGAAAGGAAGAGAGGGCAGAGAGGGTGGGGAAGGTGAGGGTGAAAGAGAGGTGGAGAGGGAGGCAGATGATATCGACGAGGAGGAGAGGGAGCTCAACCAACTGCTGGGAACTGCTGTCGCTGGTAGTGATGCTGGTGATGCTTCTGCTGCCGCTGCTGGTACTGCTGGCGATGAAGTTAACGAACAAGGGGATACGGGAGAGCAAGACGGGAAGGGGGAGGCATTGGTGGGCGGAGATGGAGCTGGGTTGGACGATGCAGGGGCGGAGGAGGCGGAAGAGATGCTCATGGCGCAACTGGGAGGAGGGGGGGAGGGCTCAGAAGGGAAAGACAAGGGAGTGAGGGAAAAAGGAAGCAGGGAGGGTGAGGAGCTGGGCGAGGAGGGAGAGGAGGAGCGGGAGGGGGGCTCGGGTGGTATACGATCGAGGGGGGAGGAGTCGCCTGGTGTGGATGAGGAGGCGGGAGGGGAAGGGGGAGAGAGTGCGGGAGTGACTACTAGCGCAGGGAAAGCGGAGAAGAGGAAAGGGATTAGGAAGGTGGAGGGGGAAGGGACCGAGGTGGCAGCAGGTGATGCTGCTGCTGGTGATGAGAGGGGGGCCGGTGCTTCTGATGATGCTGATGCTGCTGACGCTGATGATGCTGATGCTGATGCTGACGCTGTTGCAGGTGGTGACGATGTGTGGGTCACGAAGAAGAAACGAAAGGGAAGTGCTGCTGCTGCTGTGGCTGCTGGTGATGGTCATAACGATGATGCTGATGCTGCTGAGGAAGGGAGGAAGGGCAAAGTCGAATCGCAGGAGGGAGAGGAGGAAGGAGGTGGTGTGGAAGGAGTGGGGATGGGTGAGGAGAAGAGACAAACAAGCAGTAAGAGTGGGAAGCGTGGGAAGAGTGGTATGAGGTACGCCAATATCGAGGAGACTGCAGGTGAAACGGATGGGGAGAGTGCAGACGGGGAGAGTGCGGATGGGGCTGATGAGGGTGAGGTGGAAGGTGTGGAGCGTGCAGCAGCGGTTGAAGCGAGCGGGGAAGTGGAGGGCCGGGAAGGAAGAGCGGATGAGGAGAGGGCGGAGAGTGGAGTACGGGGTGAGGTAGGAGGAGGAAAGAGACGGAAGGAGGATGGAACGGTTGCCCGGGCGGTCGAAGAGGGGGAGGAGGATGGGGAGGAGGGAGGGGAGGAGGGAGGGGAGGCGGGAGGGGAGGGAGAGAAGGGAAAGGAAACTGTTGCGCCTGAGAGAAATGGAGCAGGGAAGAAGGCAGCGAAGAAAGTGATTGGTAAGAAGAAGAAAGATAAGGGGAAAAGGAGCAGCAGTGGTGAGGGGGGTGTGGGGGGAGAGAAGGAAGGTGGTGAGGGTGGGGAAGAGGATGTGGAGGGTTCGGGAGAGGAGAGCGAGAAAGATGAGAAGGAGCTCAGTGAAATGATGGCGAGGAAGAAGGGGGAGAAGGAGAAGAAGTTGGGAAAGAAGGGGAAGAAGGTTGGGGACAAGGCTGAGAGTGAAAGAGCCGGGGAAAGTGAAGAGAAGAGGGGGAGTGGAGAAGAGGGGGATGCGGAAGTGGAGAGGGAGGGAGGTGGGAGTGAGGGACGGGATGATACTGCTGAAGAGGGGGTGGAGGCAGCAGACGGGGAGGTGCAGAGGGCGAAGGAAGGGGAGAAAAAGAGTGTGATAGGAGAGGGGAAGAAAAAGACGAAGAAGAGAGCGACAGCGGCAGAAGGAAAGAAGGGAAAGGCAAAGCCAGGGATGGGCGTGGATGGGAGGAGTGAAGAAGAAGGGAGTGGAGATGGAGAGGAGGGTAAGGACGGGGAGGCTGGAAAGAGTAGAGAGGGGGAGGGGAAGAGTGGAGAGGAGGGAGACGATGGAGAAAAGGGGGTGGATGGGGAGGAGAAGGGAAATGAGGAGGAGGATAGGAGAGTGATAGAGCCAGGCGTGGTGATAAGCCATATTCCTGTGAGCAAGACGCCGGTGATTGTGGCCGATGCAGAGGAGACTGCTGGCGCTGACCCCGTGGACGAGGAGGAAGAAGAAGAGGCGGAGGAGGAGGAGGGGGAGGGGGAGGAGGGAGGAGAGGAAGTGGGGAAGGGAGCCAAGCGAGAATCAGGTGGGGGGCAGGGTGGAGTGAAGAAGAGGGTGAAGTCAAGAGGCTCTGGCGGTGATGTGGCAGAGGGGGGAGGGGGAGAGGGAGAGGGAGAAGGGGAGAGAGGAGAGATGGATGATATTAAAGTGAAGGCAAGGAGAAAGGAGGATAAGGGAAAGGTGAAGAAGGTGGTTGAGGGGGTTAAGGACGGTGCTGAGGGTGAGGGTGAGGGTGAGAGTGAGAAGAGGCATGTGAAGAAGCGAAAGGCTGATGATGTGAGTGATGACGGGGATGGGAGCGAGGGGGGCGGAGAGGCAGGGGAGGAGGAGGTGGAGGCAGGGGAGCAAGTGGAGGAGGAAGTTGCACCTGGGTCAGGGAGGAAGGCAAAGAAGTTGCCTGGCACAAGCAAGGGAAAGAGCGTAGGGCGGATCGAAGGCAAGGAAGACACATTAACTGGTGGGGAGCTGGCTGGTGTGAGTGAGAACGAGAAGGGAAAGGTGGGTAAGGCAGATGAGAACAAGGCTGCAGGTTATGGGAAGGGGCCACCTGAGAGTGAGACGGAGGAGAGTGAGACAGCGGAGAGTGAGGTTGAGAAGGCGGTAAAAGAGAAGGTGGGGAAGAAGGGAGCGAGGGGTGAAGGGAATGTGAGGGAAGCAACAGAAGGAGAGGGTGAAGGGAAGGAAGGCGAGGAGGACGAAATGGAGAGCAGAGGGGATGCAAGGAGGCCCGTGGCGGATGCTGAAAGGGGAGAGAAGGCGAAACAGGGTGATTCGGAAGATGTTGGGCGGGATGAGGAGGAGCGAGGAGAGGAGGACGATAAGGAGGGCGATAAGGAGGGCGATAAGGGGGGTGATAAAGGGGGTGATAAGGGGGGTGTTAAGGGGGGTGATAAGGGGGGTGATAAGGGGGGTTATAAGGAGGAAAGTAATTGGAAGAGCAATAAGGGGAGTGAGACGAAGAGCGCTAGGGAGAACGACGAGGAGAGTGATGGGCCAAGTGAAGTGGAAGGTGAAGGAGGGTTGAAGCAGACCAAGGCAGTGAAGGAAAAGAAGGGCAGCGCGAGCAAAGCAGGTCGTGTAGGCAGCGGTGAGGAGGAGCGGGGGGATGACGCGGTGGGAGGGCAGAAGGAGGGACAGGGGCGGGGGCATGACAGGGATGGGGATGGTAATGATGCTGGTGCTGGTGCTGGTGCTGGTGGGGAGGGTATTCGTTCCCCTGCTGGAGATGAAGGGCAGAAAGAGAGGGTGGATGGTGAGGAGGAGGAGGGCTCGGCGGCTAGTGGGTCCGGGAAGGATGATGGGGGGGATGACGTGGAGGAAAGGCGGAAGAGGCGGGGCAAGCTGAAGACTGAGGAGGAGAAGAAGAAGGGACAGGTGAAGAGGAAGGATGGGAAAAGGTTAGACAAGAAAGGCAAGGGGGAGGCGGAGGCGGAGGAGGGGCAGGTGGAGAAGGAAACTGTGGACGCAGACGAGGCAGAGGAGGTGGAGGAGGAAGAGGAGAAGGAGGGAAAGACGAGCAAGGGCAAGAGCGCGTCTTCTTCCTCGGCTGGCAAGGGCACAACGGAGGCTGCTACTGGCAGTGAGGCGAAGGGATCAGCGACTAGCCTGGTTGCCAGTGATGCTGCTGGTAACGGTACGGCTGTTAACAATACGGTTGGCAGTGGTACAATCGGCAACAGTACGGCTGTGAACGGTACAATAGGCAGGAGGAGTGGGCCGGAAGTAATAGAGAGGGAGTGGGAGGATGTGTCAGCAGAGGCAGGGGGCAGCCGGACAGCCACAGCGGCAGCAACAACAGAGGCTGTAGGGGGGGGAGTGACGGCAACGCTGGCAGCGGAAGGGAGGGTGGTGCAGGATGGGGAGGATCTCATGGCTGTGCCTGATACGGTGGGGACGGCGGATGTAGCCCCAAAGGCGAATGCTAAGACTCGTGTGGGTGGGAGGAGTGGAGTGGGTGGGAAGAGAGATTTGAATGTGGGTGGTGCTGCTGCTGGAGGTGAGGTGAGCCGTGGGGAGGGAGTGCGGAAGGCAGCGGCGTTGCGAAAGAAGGTGGGCGATGCAGGAGAAGCATCAGAAGCAGGGGAAGCAGCAGCGGGAAAATATGGGAAAGCATTGGTTTCGTCCGCACTGACAGGTGTGGCTGAGACGGGTGGCGGGGAAAGTGGGGGCTCAGAGAAGGGGGAAGATGCGGCTGAGAAAGACAGGGAGGCTGCAGCGGAGGTGAGGAGAGGGGGAGAGGACGTGGTTGGGGAGAAGGAGGCTAGTGGGAAGGAGGAGGGTGGGGATGAGGAGGCGGCGGCGGCGGCGGCGGAAGTGAGGAAGACAGGAAAGAGAAAGAGCAAGTCAAAGGCGGTAAAAGCAGTGAAGGCAGGGAAGGCAGGGAAGGAGGAGGGGGAGGAGGGGAGTGTTGCCCAGTCAAACGAGCAGGTGGCAGAAGTAAGTGGGAGAGGGTCAGATGAGGTAGAAGGGGATGCGACAGAAGCTGCTGATACAGTTGCCGATGGGAACAGGGGAGAGAGCCCTGAGAAAAAGAAGCCGAAGAAAAAGAAGAGGGCGAAAGAAGCGAAGAAGAAGCTGAACGTGGCAGGGAGCAGGAACGATTCGAGTGCCAAGGCTGCTGCTGCTGCTGCGTCTGCAGACTGACGGAGCAAGAGGGAATGCAGCATGAACACAGCAGAGGTGTCTGCATGTTTCCGAGGACCAGACACGAGGGGAGCAGAGCTGACTGTTGAAGGGCACAGCAGCAAGTCCCAGCAGGCTAGGATTGGGATTGGGCGCCTGGGAAAGGAGTGGCAATGGGAGGCTGGGGCTCAGACAGTGGACAGACCGGCATGGGTGAGGGTGCTGCTGAGATGGCTAGAGAAACAAGGAATGTTCAGAGAGAGAGGCCAAGAGAAGGATTATCTAGTTGGTTGTAGTACGGTATGAATGAGTTATTTTATGTGCGGCATACTCATCTGCATTTCAAACATGGGATGATGTGAATGGTATGGTATGGATCGTAACTTCAGCAGTGCAGTAATGTTTTCTTTACAAAGCCTGTCAGAGCAGCAATTCATTTTCTTTGCAACCTGTACAACTTATCTAGCACATGGCAATAGATAGACTCGCAGTTAACAACTTCTCTACTCTGAGTGTTCACAACAGATGAGCACTGGCTGGCAGTCTGCACCTGCAAGCAGCAGCGCTCACAGCAGCAGCAGAAGCAGCAGCAGCAGAAGCAGCAGCAGCGCTCGTTTGCACCCACGCAAAGGAGTGGCCCGCTCTCCAACCGCCCCACTTTTCTTTCCCCAAACCACGTGAGTTTCTCAGATACCCCACCCTCTCACTCACCCTACCCTCACCCCAGCTTGTCCGCCATACCATCAACCATATCCTGCGCAAGCACAGCCCCCTGCGCAAACACGGCTTTCACAGCGCCCTCCACGCCATTGTTGTTGCAGGCAAAATGCGACTCAAAAGCAGACCCCTCCCCCCCCCCCCACCCCAGCTTATCCACGATAGCATCAACCATGTCCTGAGTCGTCGTCCGGCCGCCCATGCCCAGAGTGAGCACAGCCCCCTCAGCCAACACTGCCTTCACAGCGCCCCTGTCCGCAAAGACCAGCACCTGCCATCTCACCCCACCCTATCACCCCAGCTTGTCCACGATGGCATCAACCATATCCTGAGTCGTTGCACGGCCACCCATGTCCGGAGTGAGCACGGCCCCTTCTGCCAGCATGGCCTTGACTGCGCCCTCTACCCGGTCGGCAAAGACGGGCACCTGCAGGTGGCGCAGCATCATGGCTGCCGACAGCAGCAGCGCCGTGGGGTTGGCCGTGCGCTCTGCCACCATGCGCTCGTTGCCCACGTTGCCCGCGGACGCACCCTGCTCGAACACTGCTGCATTGTACCCCACGTTGCCTGGGAGGCCAGGAGGGAAGGGGGGAGGGCGGGGGGTTGGGGTTGCGGTGGGATGCGGTGCAATGACACAAGGTTGTGAGGAATGTGACGCGTGTTGTGAGTGTGGACAGTGGACACAATACATTGCATAGTGCCCCCACACCAGACATGTCATAGGAGTACCTTCTGCCATAGTACGAGAGGTATAGCACTAGAGAATGACAGTTTGAAGTACCTCCGGGCATGAGATAAGAGCCCCCACAAATGCCTGCTGCTGTGTTGGCCACTAGCGAACCGTAGAGATTGGGTGTCACCTGGTGAAGAAGGGGGATATGACACACACGCAAACAGGCATCACACATACATCACAGACATCACAGAGACATCGCATAGACATCAAACATACACACGCACGCACGCACGTGCACAAACACACAGGTGTGGGCGCACACACAGACTGCGGCACATGAAGCCTCAAACCTTACCCACAGGAAATGAAGCCGGCAAACATGGCAACAGGCCACAGAATGCTCTCAAAACAGCACAAAATCACGAGGATAAGAGCTTTCAACCTAACGAGCTCAGTCGCTCTAAACATAAGAATCCCGAGCTGAAAATATTTTTTGCCCTTCTTCCCGTCTCCCACTATCCACTTACTCCATTGTTGTTGCCCACACTACCCAACTTCCTTCCCCACCAGATCGTCCTACATATATGTGCAAGTCTGTGTACGCACGACACAATGCGCACAATAGCACCCAACAGAGAATTCCCGTCACCACCCACCCCACCCCACCCCACCCCACCCCACCATCTCCCCCCCCTCCTCCGTTCCCCCCTCTCCCCTCACCATGACGTCGAACTGTTGTGGGCGGCGCACGAGCTGCATGCAGCAGTTGTCCACAATGACCTCGCTGTACCGAATCTGGGGGTATGCCAGCGCCATCTGCCACACCCACCAGGGACAGCAGGGGGGAGGAGGGGCGGGGGGGAGAAGTGGAGGCGAGAGAAAAGGGGTGTTCTTACTTCATGCAGCAATGGTCCTGGTGGTGGTATGATGCTGCAACGCAATGGTCCAGTTGAACGCAAGACAATCCCAATCCACGCTCCTTATTTCTCCGCCAAGTAGTTGCTACATGTTTGCACGACTCAAACTCTCTCCCCCCACGCCGCCCATTTCCCCACCTCCCACCCTCCCCCTGATGGCCCCCTGACCTGGCGGCAGGAGACGAGGAAAGCCCATTGTACATCTTCATGCCACCAAACTTGGAGGTCCAATGTTGGCCCCCAGCCTTGTGCGTCGTTGCCATTACCTCTGAGGCGCGTCAAACAAGCTCTGCGGCGTGTCACGACAGCTGCCCTGCCCTAGCAACTCGCCCCCTCACCTGGCGGCAGGACTCGAGGAGAGAGTCCATCGGCCACCGTCATCACAGAACCTTGTGCCCCACCACCACCTTTGAGGCGCGTCAATACAAGCTGCTCTCCCCTTCGCACTCTGTGCACCCTCACCTGACGGCAGGACTCGAAGAGAGAGCCTGCCGTCAGACACCTTCATGACGTTGGCCTTGAGCAGGGTATTCTTGAGGTGACTTTTGAGTCGACTCAAAAGTCACCTTGTGCAGGGTATTGTTGAGAATTCTCAGAAATACCGTCTGCCACCTTTGCGGCGCTTAAACTGAACTCCCTTCAATTATCCTAGCACCGATCTTCCTCTCCTCCTCCTCCTCCTCTCCTCCCACCCCAACCCCTGGCCTCACCTGGCGGCAGGACTCAAGGAGAGAGCCTGCCGTCAGACACCTTCATCACGTTGGTCTTGTGCACCGCTGTCACCTTTGCGGCGTCTCAAGAGAAGTCCCTTCAATTGCTCTAGCACCTCTCCTCCTCTTCTCCCCCCCCTCTCCTCACCTCTCCCCCTCACCTGGCGGCAGGACTCGAGGAAGAGCCCATCGGACACCTTCATCACGTTGGCCTTGTGCACCGCTGTCACCGCCTTGCGCCCGTTGAGGTACGCGTACTGGAAGGCGTAGCGCGCTATGCGCTCCGAGCAGAACTTGCTCACCACCTGAAGAGGGGTTAGGGAAGGAGAAGGGGGAGGAGAAGGGAAGGGGGAGGGGAAGGGGGAGGGGGAGGGGAAGGGGAAGGGGGAGGGGAAGGGGAAGGGGGAGGGGAAGGGGAAGGGGAGGGGAAGGGGAAGGGGAAGGGGGAGGGGAAGGGGAAGGGGGAGGGGAAAGGGGCGTGGGGGGGAAGGGGGAGGGGAAGGGGAAGGGTAGCAGAGACGGGAACGGGGGGGTAAGGGCAAGGGAAAGGGCAGATGAAAAACTAGGCAAACAACTGGGAGGGAAGCGGTTGCAGGGGGGAAGGGAAGTGGAACAGGGGGTGGAAAAGCTTGTGGTAAGGAGGTGGGAAGGGGGGCAGGTAAGGAGGGCAAGAGAAGCCATGTGTGTGTGCGACGAAAGAGAGAGGGTAAGACTGAGGGTACTGGAACAGGTAGTGGCAGGGGGGGAGAACATAACATAGGAGTGGATTATACGTTTAAGGAGATTCAGAAGAACACAGACAGAAGGAACATGAATAAAAAATAATAAGGAGGAACCGAAAGGGAATTAGCACAGCACATACCTTGAGCGACCCCACGACCCCGGTATGTCCTGAGACGTCCGAGAAGACTGTAGTGCAGGAGGACGCGTACCTTGAGGGACTCCACGACCCCTGGCACGACCTCGTGCTCCAGCCCGCTGTACTCGCCCTCTGTGTTCTCCCGGATCACCACTATGTTCACCCCCGTGTGCCGCCGCCGCAGCGCCGCTGCCACGTCCCCCCGTGCATGCGCACGCACATGGTCTCGAGCACCGTCATGTGTGTTGCCATCGGCATGGGCGTGCGGGGGCGGCGTGGCAGGGGCATGGTGGTTGTTGTTGTTGTTGGTGGTGGTGGTGTTGGTGGCGGAGGTGGCGATGGGCATGTCGTGGCAGAAGACGAGGTTGGCGAAGAGGTCCAGCTCCTTGCGCAGCTGCATGTTCAACGAACTCACGCCGCCGCCCACCTGGGGAGGGGGTGTGTGCCATGGGTGGGGGAATGGTGGGTGCGGGAGCAGGGGAAACGACAGGCAGTGGAAACGGGGGATGGGGGGAGGTTGAATGGGGGAGAAGAAGGGGGTGAGACATGGTACCATGCGAAAGTCCGATGGAACACCAGTTACGTGCCATGTCGTCAATACGTGGCAGCAACTATGTAGCGACACCTGTGAAAGTTAGTTTGGTACCATGCGAAACATGAATGGTGGTGTTACCATGCACTTTTTGTGCTAACACCAGCGCGCACATGAAGAGTCATTGACTCGTCAGGCTTTTAGAATCACCAGTTTGGGCCCCGATTTTATTGCAGTGGCAGTAAAGCAAAACGTATACCATTAGATGCCCCTTTGAAGCAGCAAATCCTTGAACATCTTCCAGTGAGCGCGGCGTCAGGAGACGGGTTAGCAAGTAGGAAAAAACAGTTGAAAACGGTGCTTATGTAAACGCGAGTTTGGAGTGGTCGGAGCTCTTCCCTTAACAACCAATTAAACAGGTGACAAACATGTTTCGGCCGCAGGGCATACCCTAGCGAGCCTTCATCAGTGCCAATGAGAAAGTAGAAACTAAGCATCCGACCGAACCAAACTCAATGTAATCTTCACCCAGGTCACCCAAAATATCGGGGACCAATCGAAGCCAACCTGGTAAAAACCAAGGGGCCACGTCTTCAAATCTCGAGGGTGTCTTGAGAATGAGTTGAATTCAAATTCTCGCCAGCAGGCAGCCTCGGAAGCCGCGCGCGCACCAAATGCTTCGATAAGCTACACCCAATTTTCCAAGCAACAAAAAACCTCTCTATGAATAAACCATGCGTGAGGAGTCTATTTTTGAGGCGCCTCAAAATGACCCCTAGTCGGAGACGAGCAGTCCACGGAGTGAACTCCGCCTTCAGTACTAGGGGCCCGCGGGAGGAGAGAGATAATTGTTGCTTGAGTAATTGGTTGCTGGTGACGTTGGCGAGAAGTTCGAGTCGATGAGCGAAAGTGACACTCGCGAAGATTGGGTGCAGAATAGCTGGTGGGTAACCGCGATCGCGAAGTCTTTGGAAGAAAGCAGACTTCGTAGTGAGGAAGGTCGGCGCGGATGTCGAACGGAGTAGGTACCACTTCAGTTCGGCGCTGATGAAACCCTCCTTACAGTGACACGGGTGAAAGGAAGAGAAGGGAAGATAGAGGTACTTGTTCATCGGCTTTTGGAAAGTACCGAAATCCAAGAAACCCAGCTCCTTGAAACGAGGTCCCTTGTAGAGGACCATGTCGAGGAAATCCGTAGAGCTGTCCGAAACGGTCCACGTAATCCTAATGTTAGGATCAAGCGCGTTGAAGGTCCGAAGGTAGTCTTCCAGTTCTGCCTGCGTTCCTGGCCAGATAATAAGGCCGTCATCGATGTAGCGCACGTGGAAGAGAGGTTTCGTTCCGGTCCATCGTTCCTTCAACAGCTCGTCCAGGCGGCTCATGAAAAGAATCGCGAAGCAAACGGCGACCGGGGTTCCCATCGCTGTACCGCGAATCTGTTTGTAGATTTTGCCGTCGAACTCCACGTAGGAGTTCTCATGACCCAGCCCAGAAGAGTCATAAGTGGTTGAGCGTGAAGTGGGTCCTCTCTCTCGAGAAAACTACTAACCGCTTCGAGTCCACGCTCAATGGCGATGCTGGGGTAGAGCGAGGTAACATCGTAGGTCGCAAGAAGGACGTTCGGGGGGAATGAAATCCGTTCGAGCGTTGTCAGCAGAGAGAGGGAGTCGCGGAGGTAGGTAGGTCGTCTGAGGACGAGCGGCCGTAGCTGTGCATCGAGCCATTTGCTCACATTAGTCGTCACCAACGAGTGAGAGGCGGCGATCGGACGCCCCACGGGGATTTTCTTGTGAAGCTTAGGCAGGATGTAGAAAGTCGCAGGTTTCCAACCACCCGACGGTTCGTTGAAGAAAAACTTCCAGAGACTGTCTGGAAAAGCCGGTCCCCAAGTCGACTGAAGAAAACGCAGCTGCTGCAGAACACTCGGCGTCGGGTCCGTCGGAGTCGGCAAGTAGACAGCGTCGTCCGAGAGATGTTCCATCACCAGATTGACGTAGTGGGCGCGATCGAGGACCGTCATGCCGAGGTTCTTAACTGCGGGCTTGATGACAATGCTGCGGTCAGTCGCGAGGGAGCGTAGAGCCGTACGGACGCCTCGCGAAAGGTTAGATCCACGTATCGGCTTCGTCGCTTTCAGCAGGAAAGAGAGGTCATCATGCGACTCTCTGAAAACCGACTCCGGGACCTCGTCCTGATCGGGTTTCCACCTAGGATTGCGCACCCGAAAGCGCGAAGATCCAGCGGGTCCCCCTTTATCCTTGAAGAAAAAATGGAGGGAGACCTGTCGATGCAGCTGATCGAGAGCTGCTTCAACAGGCGGATTCCAGGCAGGAGTAGGAACGAACTTCAAACCCAACCCGAGTGCTTTCCGCTCATCGGACGTAAGGACTTTAGCACTCAGGTTATGCACCCCGAGGTTACGAACGCGGGACAGCGCTTGTCGAACTGTCAGTCGTCCGTACCACCGGAGTGCTAGATCGTGAGCCGTTACTTCTTCTTCGGCGGCCCTTTTGCGGGGCCGCCGCCGCCATTTTTTGGAGCCCAGGCTTTTTTCGAGGTTGGCGTGGTAGTCTCTCGGCCCTTCCCCTTGCTGTCTTTCGGAGGGTCGGCTTGCGTTTTCTTCTTGCCGCCACGATTCTTCGCCGTCTTCTTCGATGTAGAAGGCTTAGAAGTAGAGGTAGCGGGGGTCGACGTAGCTCCCTGCGCTTCCAACACCATCGCTCGTAGCTGTGACGATAGGGTAGACAAAAGCTCCGCCTTGACTTCCGCCTTGACTTCCATGCGGAGCTCCGCCTTCGCCTTCTGAACAGCCTTCTGAGCAATTTCGTTGAATGTCGGCCCTGGTTCCATGCCTTCCATTTCCTCAATGGCAGCAGCTTTCTTCAAATCCTCGGCTTCACGTGTTTTCTGCTTCAGCAGCTCTTGGACTTTAATGTCATCCTTAGCGGTAGCGATGTCGGACCGAGCCTTCTCGATACAGTGTCCCTTGATCTTCCTGAATTTTTCTTTGGCGACGTCGGAGATCGCCAGCTCGGGGACAGAGGTAAGACTCTTGATGTGGTCCTCAATCTTCGCCGCCAGAGCCGTGAGGTGTGAATCGGAAGCCGTAAGAATTTCTTCAACCTCCAGTTCCTTCGACTTGATGAAGTCGGCTTGAATTCGTTGCTGGTATTCGCGATGAATAGCCGCCACAGAGACTTCAGACTTCTCTCGGATCGAGGAGAATTTAGTCTGAAACTCGACAACTTTGGTGCGGATACTGTGAAGTATCACACCTTGGCTGTCAAGCGCCTTCATCTTCTTCAGCTTCGACTTCGCCTTCAGGTAGGCCCTGAAATCATTATGAAAACCCTTGACAGCCTCCGTAGTCCAACCTTTAAAAGGTTCAGGAATCGGAGTAGACTGGTCGATGGCGACTGTCGGGTTGGAGCTCGATGCTACAGCAGGGGCGACGGACGGGAGATCCGTCGATGCAGCAGCCGGAGCGCCATTCGGATCGGTTTCAACGTCCATGGAGGGAGGAAATTCTTCTTGCTCGTCTTGCTTCGAAGTGTCGCGAGTTGGAACAGAGTCAGCTTCCTTGAGTGGGCGACGACATTTGGACTTGCGCCGGTAAACTCTTTCAGGGCTGTCTGTCTCGCGCAAAACGATTGCGAGTCTTCCGTCTTCTGCGCTGGCGTCTTCTGGAGTAGGCGTAAGTGTAAGCAAATCCTTGGACATCTTCCAGTGAGCGCGGCGTCAGGAGACGGGTTAGCACGTAGGAAAAAACAGTTGACAACGGTGCTTATGTAAACGCGAGTTTGGAGTGGTCGGAGCTCTTCCCTTAACAACCAATTAAACAGGTGACAAACATGTTTCGGCCGCAGGGCATACCCTAGCGAGCATTCATCAGTGCCAATGAGAAAGTATGAGCAAAGCTAAGCTTCTAAGTAGAAACTAAGCATCCAACCGAACCAAACTCAATGTAATCTTCACCCGGGTCACACAAAATATCGGGGACCAATCGAAGCCAACCTGGTAAAAACCAAGGGGCCACGTCTTCAAATCTCGAGGGTGTCTTGAGAATGAGTTGAATTCGAATTCTCGCCAGCAGGCAGCCTCGGAAGCCGCGCGCGCACCAAACGCTTCGATAAGCTACACCCAATTTTCCAAGCAACAAAAAACCTCTCTATGAATAAACCATGCGTGAGGAGTCTATTTTTGAGGCTCCTCAAAAATAGACTCCCCTTTGAAGCAGCAGAGTGTTTTGCAAGCGGGAGACACGATAAAACGTATACAGAGTGTTTTGCTACAGGTGCAGCAAGCAGCAAGGCACACAAGGCACACGGCACTTACACAAGCATGCAGGGCACCCCACGCCCCAGCCAAACCACTCACGGGCGTGGCGAGGCCGCCCTTGATGCCGACGCCATTGCGGCGCAGCGAGTCCAGCACATCAGCGGGCAGGCGAGGCATCCTCCCGCTGACCTCGCACACCTCGAACTGCACCGGCGCACGCATGGCCGACAGCACCTGCGAGGGTGGAGGGGCACCCGACGTGAGGGAAGTGGAGGGGAGTGGAGGGTAGTGGCGGGGAGTGGAAACAAATGCGGGAAAGTTTTGGTGAGAAAAGGAGGCAGGTGTGGGAACGAAGGAAGGGGGGCAGAGGCTGGGGGGATGGGGGGAAGAGCCAGGGGAAGTGAAGAGAGAGAGGGTGAAGTGAGAGGGTGTGAAGAGAGGGAGGCAGAAAGATTGAGTGCATGAAAGAGTTGAGAGACAAGGTCAGGGCAATGGGTACTATTACAAGGACCGGTTGAGAGAGAGGGCGCTGGGTGGAAAAAGGATCCAACCTTGCCAGCGGCAGTGCTGCTGCATCAGGTGACGCATATATGCTGGGGCGATGGACGGAATGACGAACGGACAGATGTGAAGTCTTTTAATATAGCCACCATCGCACTCACCTCAAACACCCCACCATCACTCTCACCACCATCACTCTCACCACCATCATCCTCACCACCCGCATCACCCTCACCGCCCCACCCTCATCGCCCCACCCTCACCGCCCCACCCTCACCTGCACGACGGCGTCGGTGACGAGCGGCCCAATGCCATCGCCAGGCAGCAGCGTCACCGTGCGGGGGGCGCTCTCCCCCGGCCGCGGCATGTACGTCACCCCCCGCCGCTGCTCGCGCTGCTGCCCGTGCCTCTCCCGCTGGCCCAACAGAGCGGGGGCGCGCACCGCTGTTGACTCATAGTAGTAGCGCCGCGGCTGAGGCTCGGGTACGTGGGATTCACACGCTCTCCCGGAAGGCCCGGACTTTGAGTGTGATTGTAACGGTAGAATTGACGTTCTGGTCAGGTTACCATGTAACGAAGGATTTGTGTAAGCAAGGGATGATGCTCTGGAAGTGACTGCAGCGAGGGGAGAGGAGCACGGGATGCCAGAACAAGGGACGAGCTGTTGGTGGTTGTAGGTGCTGGGTGGTTGGCGGGATAGTAGATGCACGCGATACAAGCAGGCCCGAAATGGCGAAGCCGCCGCGGCTTGCGCGAAACGCCTCGACGACATGGTCACGATGACCTCCTAGATTTCGCGACGTCGTTAGATCTGATCCCTGCGGCGACGAGGCCCGAAAGCAGCAAATTCGGCTTTGCACGGAAGCGAGTTTGCCAGCAATGTTGGATGTTGGACAGACATCCCAAAGTCGCCGCGCATACAGTAGGAAAGGGGAGTTTGCGCCTACTACACTGCAACGGTACGGTGACAAGCGCGGAAGGGACGCAAGCGGAGAGCGTTCTTGCGCAAGTCTGCGTGGCGGGGAGCAGCAGAGGAGGGCCATTGGGAATGCCGCCGAGGAGGTAACGCGGCTTGCCAGGCTGGAGGGGGGCAAGGTGGCGCTCGTGCAATGCTGGCGGCGGCAGTGGAGGCGAGAACGCAGGAATGCAGTGCGTGGAGTGGGCTTGGGTTTCCTCCTGGCCCTTGAAGGTGCTTGGTAATTGGTAACGTGTGGGGTCCACGTGACGTGTCAGCAGCAATAGTTCCATCGAGGAGAGTTATTCTCGCGAAGGTGCACTCTACACCTTGAATTTTTGGGTTGCGTAGCAAACTTTACAATCGGTCGGTGGACCGATTTCGGACGACTTTATTTAATCGGCCTAGTAACCCGAGCAACATATTTTGTCTGGTCTAATGTTTCGCTCACTCTAAGGACACCTCTTTTTTTTTTGGGTTGCGGAGCAACCTATTGCAATCGATCGGGCTGGTTTTTTTTTCAAGTTTGTGAAATGTTTGTTGTGATGGAAATAAAACATTTTATGTATAATAAAGTCTCATCATGAAATGCTCCGCAACCCTAAGACGATCTCGTCGCCTCTTGTTCCATCTAAAATTGGTTATTTATAATCTGAATGTTTACGTTCTCCAATGGAGAATCTCTATGCATTGTTTGTTTGTTGATTCCTTTTACCGTAACTCAGAAACCTAGCGTCTCAAAAGTTATTTCTTGCTACCGTAATCTATGATTCCCAATTATTATATGGTCGATAATGCAGACGAGATAATAATTGAGCAACATAGAGTTTTGTGACATTTTTCTAAGCTTTCTAAGAATGATGAGAGAGGCTCGAATCAATCGCCGGCGATAATTACGGCGGAGAAAAATAGGAACCACAACATCACCACCATATTCAAAGCACGTAGATATAGTGCAACTTACCAACACGCATACCGTGCATACAACTACTCGGGTCAACAACAATACAATACAACAAAACGATCGCGAATGCAGTGAAACAATAGAGATTGACTTGCGCGTTTTAGGAAGAAGCTCCCAAACCGGCAACGACAGTCGCAAATTGCATGATGCACTAGGCATAGTCGGCATCGTTCTCCTGCACGCATGCACAATACACAACAATGCACAACACGTGCTAACAAACAAATAACGGTACAATAGTGACTGCAAAGAAAGAAATGCATCAATGCTTTCGTGCTACAATACAGATTGACATGCACGGAGTGAGAAGCAATTCCTCAAACCGGCAACGACAATTGCAAATTGTGTGATGCACTAGGCATAGCCAGCATCCTTCCTCTGCAAGCACAACACAACGCAACACTGTGCAACACAAGCCAACAAACGGATATGCATTGTCAACCAATGATACCATGCATACGCACATACACAAGCAACACGACATGAAAAATCTGGACACAAAACAACAATGCAAATGCACAGCAGTCAAACACAAATATATAATGGGTAGCACGAAAACATGACCGAAACTCAACTTCAAATATCTATCAATCAAATGGTGCTAACAGGATTGATCGGATTTGGAGTGAGAAGATTTGGAACGTGATGACTTGAACTTCGACGACTT
Organism: Closterium sp. NIES-67; assembly: GCA_027943415.1. NCBI lineage: Eukaryota > Viridiplantae > Streptophyta > Zygnematophyceae > Desmidiales > Closteriaceae > Closterium > Closterium sp. NIES-67. The sequence goes on along the minus strand of BQMB01000704.1, from coordinate 44,816 downwards.
GGAATGTTATCGGAATGTGGCGACCATGAACATGATGACATGACTGGAGAGGATAACAGGGGCAGAAGATAAGAGGGAAGAGCTTGACCCACTAGCAATAACAGAGAATCTAGAGCGATTCGGTGGGAAGACAAAAGGGGAGAAAGAAAGGGGGGACGACAAAGGGTGAGGAACGGAGGGGGGACATCAAAGGGGGAGGAACGGAGGGGGGACAGCAAAGGGGGAGGAACGGAGAGGGGACGACAAAGGCGGATGAAGGGAGGGGGGACGACAAAGGGGGGGAAACGGAGGGGGGACGACAAAGGGGGAGGAAAGGAGGGGGGACGGCAAAAGGGGAGGAACGGAGGGGGGACGGCCAAGGGGGAGGGACAGAGGGGGGACTACAAAGGGGGAGGGACGGAGGGGGGACGACAAAGGGGGGGAACGGAGGGGGGACGACAAGGGGGGAGGGATGGACGTGGGACGGCAAAGGGGGGGAACAGAGGGGGGCGGCAAAGGGGAGGGACGGAGGGGAGACGGCCAAGGGGGAGGGACGGAGGGGGGACTACGAAGGGGGAGGGATGGAGGGGGGAGTACGAAGGGGGGGGAACGGAAGGGGGACGGCAAAGAGGGAGGGGAGGAGGGGGGACGACAAAAGGGGGGGAACGGAGGGGGGACGACAAAGGGGGAGGAACAGAGAGGGGACGACAGGGGGGGGGGGATGGAGGGGGGACGGCAAAGGGGGGGAAAACGGAGGGGGGACGGCAAAGGGGGAGGAACGGAGGGGGGACGGCAAAAGGGGAGGACCGGAGGGAGGACGACAAAAGGGGAGGAACGAGGGGGGATGACAAAGGGGGAGGGACGGAGGGGGGACGGCAAAGGGGGAGGAACGGAGGGGGGATGACAAATGGAGGGGGAACGAAGGGAGGACGACAAAGGGGGAGCAGCGGAGGGGGGACGACAAAGGGGGGGGAACGGAAGGGGGACGGCAAAAGGGGAGGGACGAAGGGTGGACGACAAAGGGGGAGAGGCAGAGGGGGGACGACAAAGGGGGGGGAACGGAGGGGGGACGACAAAGGGGGAGGGGCGGAGGGGGGACATCAAAGGGGGAGGAATGGAGGGGGGATGGCAAAAAGGGGAGGAACGGAGGGGGACGGCAAAAGGTGGGGAACGGAGGGGGGACGGCAAAAAGGGAGGAACGAGGGGGGACGACCAAGGGGGAGGGACAGAGGGGGGACTACAAAGGGGGAGGGATGGAGGGGGGACGACTAAGGGGGAGGGTCGGGGGGGGGAACGACAAAGGGGGAGGGGCGGAGGGGGGACGACGAAGGGGGGGAAGAGAAGGGGGACGGCCAAGGGGAGGAATGGAGGGGGGACGGCCAAGGGGGAGGGACGGAGGGGGGACAACTAAGGGGGAGGGGCGGAGGGGGGACGACAAAAGAGGGAGGGGCGGAGGGGGGATGACAATAGGGGGGCACGGAGGGGGGATGACCAAGGGGGGGGAACGGAGGGGGGATGACAAAGGGGGAGGAAAGGAGGGGGGATGGCAAAAGGGGAGGAACGGAGAGGGGACGGCCAAGGGGGAGGGACGGAGGGGGGACTACAAAGGGGGAGGGACGGAGGGGGGACGACAAAGGGGGGGAACGGAAGGGGGACGGCAAAGGGGGAGGGGAGGAGGGGGGATGACAAAAGGGGGGGAACGGAGGGGGGACGACAAAGGGAGGCGGAACGGAGGGGGGACGACAAAGGGGGAGGAACAGAGGGGGGACGACAAGGGGGGAGGGATGGAGGGGGGACGGCAAAAGGGGGGGAACGGAGGGGGACGGCAAAGGGGGAGGAACGGAGGGGGGACGACAAAGGGGGAGGAACGGAGGGGGGATGGCAAAAGGGGAGGAATGGAGGGGGGACGGCAAAGGGGGAGGAACGGAGGGGGACGGCAAAGGGGGAGGAACGGAGGGGGGACGTGACAAGGGGAGGAACGGAGGGGGGACGGCAAAGGGGGAGGAATGGGGGGAATACTGTATGATTCTGTCTACATACTGAATGGTATATCGAGTTACTTTAGATATGTTTGTTATAGCCTAGTTAGGTCAGTTCGGAGTTGGGACAATATTCTTGTACTTGTATCTCCTTTCCCCTCTTCCTAGTTATACTTTTCCCGCTACTCTAACACTGGTTACCATTCATTTCGCCAGTTATGAATAATAACTGAGAGTGGGCGTAATAATAATGACGAGTACAAGAATGGGAGCCTAGCACTATATAGCGGGAGCTCTAGCTAGGCGACGACCCCGGAGGGTTAGGTTGGGTACAGGTGCAGTCGAAAGGACCGGAGGCGGCGTGAGCTAGCCTCAGGGTCGCGTCGGAATCGGATTGAGCCTGGTCTTTTGAGAGTTCGGGTGTACGCGATTGCAGTACAACCCGGTAAGGAATAAAATTCCTTACACTACCCCCCCCCCCCCTTTAAGGAAGGTGGTCAATATCGGCAACGCCTTTTCGGTTCAAATATGATTTGAGCACCGAGTGTTCCTGAAGCGAGTCGGAAATGACCCGTGTGTCGTCCTAGCTGGTTCGGTAGGCCCAACGGAATAGGAAATCCACATGACGTCTCGTGGCGTCTCGTGGAATTCTTATAGAAGTGAACCTGAGCACATGAACTTGTGGGTAGTCGAAGGTTGAATAACCTGAGCACATAATTCTGTGGAAAGTCAAGGTTATTAACAGAAAGGCATTACTAGGATTTATAGCTCTAGGGAAAGTACCTGTTCGACTAATTGCGCGCTATGCCACCTATTCGTCATACTATAGAGTCGCGAGCGTGACTGAAACGACTCGTTACACCTATTCGCGTAACTGAAGGAGTATGCTGACGTCATCCCGGAGACCCGCGATGCTTTGCTGACATCAGCACTCGGGCATGGATGCTTACTGAGAAACTCGATACCGCACGCTACACTGAAAAACGGAACTTGCAGGAATGCAAAACTCCATATATCACAACAGGATTGAGCCTGGTCTTCCGAGAGTTCGGGTGTACGCGATTGCAATACAACCCGGTTAGGAATAAAATTCCTTACACTACCCCCTCCCCCTTTAAGGAAGGTGGTCAATATCGGGAACGCCTTTTCGGGTCAAATATGATTTGAGCACCGAGTGTTCCTTAAGCGAGTCGAAAATGACCCATGTGTCGTCCTCGCTGGTTCGGTCGGCCCAACGGAGTAGGAAATCCACGTGGCGTGTCGTGGTGTCAAGGCAGATGCGATGACTCAAATGCTGGAATGGCTCAAGTGTCGGTTCAGCCCTCAGGCGGACACTGCGGACGGCCACTGATCATGCAACTGCTAACGCGCTGGCGACGTAGGGACAGAGGAGGCTGACTTGGAATGACAGGTGTCACCATCTTGAGGATGCGGAAAGGGCTGCAGAATCTTGGGTGGAGTTTGGACGTCAGGGGCAGGCGAAGGTTCTTCGTGTCAAGGAGGACTAATTGCCCAGCAGCCATCATAATATTCCTACGATGAAGGTTGGTGTAGCGTCGAGCAGTGGTATTGGATTTGCGGATAAACTCAATCGCTTTTTTCCCGGTGGTCTGTAGGTCAGTCACAAACTGCTGGGAGCGAGGCATGGGATTGCCGATGTGTGTTGTCGTGGGTACCGTTGGATCCATCCCATAGTTGAGAAAGAATGGCGAGTGATTATTCACTCCCGATGGAGCGTTGTTGTAGGAAAATTCGAGCATGGGCAGGAATTCTTCCCACCAGGCAAGGTCGGGGCAGTTGGTGCGTATCAGCTGCTCTATGGTCTAATTGGTGCGTTCGGTTTGACCGTCGGTCTCTGGGTGGTAGGCTGACGAGAATTGCAGGCGGGTGCCGTACTGTTCCCAGGTCTCTTGCCAGAACTTGGACGTGAACTTGGGGTCGCGGTCGCTGATGATCGCCGATGGAAGTCCGTGCAGACAAATAACGGTTGAGATTAACAATTTGGTGTTTTTTTCGGCTGTGATTGTCGTGCGACATGGTGCAAAATACGCCATTTTCTTCAGGCGATCGACGACGATGAGTAAGTCGCGGAGGAGTCTATAAGCGGGAACCCATATGCGGTCGGTACTGCATTGAGGAAATAAGTTCCCTTAGCCATGGTAGCTTGCTGGTGGAGGTTACGAGTGAAGAAGGGATCAATGATGTAGCCGTAAATAAATAGTCCGGTGAGTAGCGGGTTGGATTTTGCAATGATGACGGAGGCGAGGTGGGCGGACGGTCGTGTCAGTGCATCGGCAACGTTATTCGCCCCACGGTTGTACGTAAAGGTGTAGTGGAAGTTGCTCTAGAGGAAATCCAGCCAACAAATCTGTCGCGGGTTGAGTTTCGGCTGCGCACGGAGGTACTGTAGGGATTTGTGGTATGTCCGTATTGTTACAGTACGTTGGCTCGTGTCAGATGCAGCGTCACACCTTAAACGCATGCACGATGACGAGCATTTCCTTGTCGTGGACGGGGAAGTTGCGCCCAGCTGCCTGCAACTTCCTGGACTCATACGCGATTAGTTGGAGTCCGTCGCCAAAATCCTGTAACAGTACCGCGCCGATGGCGCAACCGGTAGCGTCCGTAAAGACTTCAAACGGTCGAGATGGATTAGCGATTCGGAGGACCGGAGGTGACATCAAAAGCAACCTGCTGTCTCTCCCCCCATTCAAATGAAGTGCTCGTTCGTAGCAGGTCAGTTAAAGGTCCGGTTGTCCCTACCAGATTGGGGATAAAACGCGGGACGTAATTAACGAACCCGAGAAAACTTTGCAACTCCTGTAAATTCGTAGGCGGCTTCCAGTCGCGGTGGTGATTTTCCTCGGGTCAAATTTAATGTCGTCCACTCCAACGACATGTCCCAAAAAATCCAGTTCGGATTTTAGGAACTTGCACTTAGAGCCCTTGGTGATGAGCCGATTTTGTTGCAGCCGTTGAAAAACTTGGTGGAGGTCCTTGAGGTGCTGTTCCCCGGTCTTGCTAAACATCAAAATGTCATCCAGATAGACGATGAGACACTTGTAGAGGAGATCGTGGAACACGCCATCCATGGTCAGCTGGAATCTAGAGGGTGCATTCGTAAGGCCAAAAGGCATCACCGTGTACTCGTAGCTACCGTAGCGGGTTCGGAACACCGTCTTGTGACGGTCGTCAGCAAAGACTCATATTTGATGGTAACCGCCTCGCACGTCAATCTTGGAGAAGCGTGCCCCTCGAAGTTGGTCCAGGAGGTCGCCCGCGCGTGGGATTGGGTAGCGAGACTTGATGGTTCGCCGATTCAGCGCCCGGTAGTCAATTCACATTCCTAGCCCTCCGTCCTTTTTAGGCGTTAACAAAATGGGCTCTGTGAACGGGGATGTGCTGGGCCGAATGAACCCCTTCTCTTGTAGGTAATCCAGCTGGCTCCGCAACTCCGTAAGTTCAGGCTGATTCAGCCGCCACTATGTCCTGACGGTCGGCTGCGCGCCAGATTCCAAGTCAAATTTTGTGGTCCTGGGTGCGCTCAAGTGGCAATCCGGCTGGCAAGTCATCCAGAAAAATATCCGGATACTGTCAAATCAGCGTAGCGAGCTCGGCAGGGACACTATCACAAAGTGTGTCAATGTCCTTTGGCGTGTCGTCGACCGTCGCTTCGGCCAGATGGACGGCGTACAAATCAGCTCCCCGTATTACAGCTCGTTGGAGGGTGATGGCATTGACACGTGTCGATACCGGATCTTTTCCTCGCTAGAACGGAAGTACGTGCCACCCGTTCGCATAGTTCACGCTGCATTCGTCAGTTTTCCAGTCTACCCGTGGGTTGTATTTTCGCAGCCAATCACGCCCGAGAAGGATGTCGCAGCCGTATGGTGTCGTCGCCAGCATGGGCATGCTGGATCCGAAATGGTCGCCACACTTCATCCGCACCATGCGCGCTCGTTCCCGAATCGCAAGTGGTGTCCCGTCCACCAGTCGCGCGGCAATTTCTGGTAAGCACTTCTCCAATGTCAGCTTCAACAGCTGCTGACGCCAACTGGACAGCATCATCGAACGTCTTGCGCCGGGACCACTGCAACTCATACTGAATATCAAAATGCAGCCCGCTAATGTATTTGTCCTGCCTTTCCACTTCGCTCAGGTCTTCCACTTGGTCCACAAGTGCTAAGAACGACGCAGTGTAATCTTGAACTGTTTTCACCTGCCGCCAGTTGCGCAGCTTCATGGGAGCGTCGTCTGGGGCGGATGAGTGCTCAAAACGAGCTCGCAAAGCTGTGCCCCACTGCTTCCACGTGCGAATCGTGGTCGTACCGAACATCGTTTCTGCCTGTTGGTTGGAAGAATCCGAAGTCCCGTCCTTTGCCTGCTTCATGCTAGCCGGAGTCCCAGTCGCTAATTGCCGTCGCCACCAATCCAACGCCGGTCCTCGGAGCAGCGACACAGCATAATTAATGCGCGCATCGTCTGCATGCACACTTGCAGCCGTGAAGAATAACTCCATGCTGAGCAACCACCCTTGTACCGTCGTCGCCTTGTCTAAAGGGTTGAACGGGGGCGGCTTGGCTGGCTTGAGCTTAATCCTCGTCACAGTCGCAGTGCGCACGTCGTCCTGCTCCAACTCCCGTGCGAGCTCGTTAAGGATGGTTACGCTCGCCGCTTCGTTGGCTTCTTGCTTGATATCATTATCTACGACTCCAGGTGACTCCTGACGCGCTTCACCATGCGTCTGGCGAAGCTCGGTGTTCTCCGTCCGAAGTCTCACGACTTCACTGTTCAAATTCGCCATCTGGGCTTGCATTGCCTGCATCTGAGCTATGACCTCGTCTAGCTGGGCCTGAGTCATGATGCGAATGCTACGCCTTTCGGGCAGGGAGAAGGCCGTGGTAAGAAACCGCAGGGGGCGCAAACGCTATCGTAGTTGTGTGAGCTAATAACTCTAGCTCACGGACAACCGCTTTGCAGCCCCACAGGGTTAACCACGCCTTGGGAATAAACTACCCTGAGAAAGCGGGGTGAGCGGGGAAAGTAGCTCTGATACCAGATGTTATGAATAATAACTGAGAGTGCGCGGAATAATAATGACGAGTACAAGAATGGGAGCCTAGCACTATATAGCGGGACCTCTAGCTAGGTGACGACCCTGGAGGGTTAGGTTGGGTACAGGCGCGATCGAAAGGACTGGAGGCGGCGTGAGCTAGCCTCGGGTTAGCATCGGAATCGGACTGAGCCTGGTCTTCCGAGAGTTTAGGTGTACGCAATTGCAGTACAACACGGTAAGGAATAAAATTCCTTACAGCCCTTGGCATATTACGTCGACCCGACACACGTCATAACTGCCAAGTCACTCGCTGGAATAAGCCTGCGCTCATCAAGCAGCGCTCCGAACTCGCGTGCTAGGTAAATACATTTGTCATGTCAATAGACGTTACTCATAGCACTTTTCGCTTATAAATGCTTCTAGTGTATCTTTCTCTAAACTTGTTGTTCACGTTTTCCGCCATCTCATCCTCTCTACAGGGTTTACGCCTGGTCCCGTGCCTTACGGAAGAGTGGTGCGGCATGTGGTTGGTTGGAACTTAGTTCGCAAGTTCCAACCACGTTTGTCTTCAACTTGGCGTGGTTGACCACAATCCTCAACCAATCCCTATCCATCTCTTCCAACCCCTTCTTTGCGTCACCCACTGCCTAACGCGTATCCAGATTGCTTGGGACTCCAGAAGGAGTTGAGTTCGTAGGTCAGCGCAGCCAGCGATGCGTTCCAAAAGAGACGTCTTGGAGTCGATGTGGGTAGGACGTCCGTTTCTTGTAGCCGTGCTGCTGCTGACGCTGGTGGCCGTCGAGGTATGGCCGCGATTCTCAGGCGACGGCTCGACGGGGAGTTCGCCTTTACTTGAGGCACCTCGAAAGCAGGCGTTGTTATCGGGGGGGGATTCGCAGCAGCTGAGAGAACCGCTGCTGAGTTCGCCGCGGAGCTGGCGGCCGGATTCGCAGGGTTCGCTTAGTTCGGCGGGCTCCGACAGCAGCGCCGAGCGGAGCGCTGCTGATTTAAGCGACGAGTCGTCGCTTCTCGAAAGTGGGCGTCGCGATGGCAGCAGGTCCGTCGCAATGACATCGTGCTGTGCAGCGGAGCTTGAAAGTCGTGCTCCGATTTGATTCAGACGTTACCTGTCTCGTTAAGGCCCCCATCTCATAATTACTAGAGTTTAACACTTGGTTGAGACAGACTGGCACTGATTGGTACGCGAGGTGTAAACAAATTCACGAAAACGAAACGCATGTGGCAAGGACTTTTTGTTTCTACAAAAAAACACCAAACCAAGAAACTGGTCTGAGAAAGTTTGGCTCGCGTCAGGTTTAGCACATCGGACGGTGCAAACTCCAATGTTTTGCGCAACTACTTTCCACTTCGTTCATAGCCGTCGATTTATGTGCCTAAGTCACTCAACCGTCAGATTGAAGGCTCTTGAAGTTCTAACGGTGAAGCAGCACCGTTCTTCCGAGAACTTGAGGATTCTCATATTGCAGAACTAGTTTTACGATTGATCTCACCCCCCTAGCACATCATACTGTCCGAGGCATTTCCAAGCCTGTCACTTCACATTCGCCAGCGTAACTGGGTACCAAACAAATAACAGTGGTCACTTCCCGGAATTAAGAGAGTGGGGCTTTAATGCGTAGTGCACTGCATAACTGATGGTTTGATGTCTCTCAGGTAGCCCATTCCCACCATCCCCTTTCTTCCCTCCCCATCCCCTTCTCACCACCTTCGCATCTACCCACTCCCCTCCCCCCCAACCCTGCGGGGTCCCTTCCACCGGCAGCGCTGCATCCGTCGCTGCAGAGTCTCTTTTTGACGCCACACTGGACCACATTTGCTGGTCCTCAGGTAGCCTTTATTTTCCTTCCCCCTCTGCATGGTTATCAGGCGCATTTGAATGAGTAGGCGAGCATTTAATAACGTAACTGAAGACCATAGTTTCGTTGTTGACAGTTAAACGGCTGCTCAATTTGCCCGCCCTAAATTCCTCTCAGAACCCATCTCGACGACCAGCAGCAATAATGGCAGCACGACAGCAGCAGCAGCAGCAGCAGCTGATGGGGTGGTGGTGGCAGGTAAGGGCTGCTCTGGGTGTGTGCCAGGAGAGCAGTGCAGCATGCACGTGTGGGTTAAGCCACCTGCCCATTGGGTGCCGCCTTGGGATAGCACCGGCAGCCGCAGCAGCAGCAGAAGCAACACTGTGCACGCGTGGTTGATGGCTCTTACTCATTGGGGTGGCAGTGGCACCAGCCGCGACAGCAGCAGCAACAGCAGCAGCGACAGCAGCAGCAACAGCAGCAGCAACAGCAGCAGCAACAGCAGCAGCAACAGCAGCAGCAACAGCAGCAGCATCAAGTTCAGCTGGCTGAAGAAGGACCTGGCTCTCACCCTGCAGGGCCCTGCGCTGGGCTACGGGGAGGTGCAGTGCGTGGACCCCCCTGCCTGCTCGCACTTCCTCGTGTCCTACCGCCTCTGGGACGTGGGCGTTTACAGGTATGCTGAAACTGTATCGCAGGAAGAAGGGGATGCGACCTTTGCCCTGCAAGGTCTGGCGGTGGGTCATGGGTAGTAGTAGTAGTAGTGCCTCGATCCCTTGCCTCCTTGCACTCCCTCGTCTCTTATCGACTGTGGGAACTGGCGAGTACAGGTGTGTGTCAAGTGGACGAGGCATTCTTTAGGTAAGCTGTGTGGGTATTCTGTATGGGTGTATAGGTTGTTATATGGTTAAGCAAGCTATATGAATATGATATATAGGTACGCTACACAAGTGCATAGGTAAATGTACGTGTACGCTATGCAGGTGGCATGGCATCGCAGGTACGTTATATAGGTAGCTCCCTTAAGTGGATAACTAGCGAAGGGACAGCTAGACAATGCTCCAACACCCTGTCTTTCTCTCCCCGCAACTTTCCCTCTCTCCCCCACCAATTGTCCCTCTCTACCCCCATCCATCCCTCTCTCCGCTCCCAGTCTGTTCCTCTCTTCTTCCCTGAACTTTACTCTCCCCCTAGCCGTCCCTCTCTCTTCCCTACTCTTCCCCCGATTCCCGTTTTCTCCCCCAACCGCTCTTTCCCTCCATTCTTCTGTTAGAAGCTCAAGCCATGAGATGGATTGAGAAAGGAAGGGCATACATAGGTGATGAGAGATGGGGTCACTCCTAGCTGAGTTGGCCAACCTCACCCTTACTGGTTGGTTGGACCAATAATGGTTCTGCTGACCACCATGATTGGCTGGGTTTGACCAGCGAGCAGTGTACCCTAAGTGGTATAACCTTAGCAGCCTATGTTCTAACATCTTCCCTTTCTCGCTTTCCCCCAACTTCCCCTCCCCTCTCCCTCCACAATTTTCCCCCTCTCCCCTCCCTGCCTTTTCCTGCTTCGTACTCCATCCCCCCCCCACAACAGAGCCACTGTGCACGTGGCCTGTGCTAATCTCAACTTCTCCTCCTCCTTCGCCGCTCATTTCAGCTCCACCCACCTCCACGACCTTGCTGCCTGGACCCTCTCCATTGGCTGGCCGCATGCAGCTTCTGAGAAGATTCCTATCTCCTCGGACGCTACTGCAGTTGCTGCCGGTGTTGGTGGTGATGCTGGTAGCAGTGGGGGCGTTGATGCTGGTGATGTGGACAGTGGTGACGCAGGCACCACCCCCTCAGATACCACCTCCACCCCCTTTAGGAGACAAGCCTCTCCCTGTGCGGGTTTGTCCATCCCTGGTCGGTGGAAGAAGGCTGACAACGGCAACTACACGTGAGTGACTTAAGTGACTCAAACAGGTGTGGCTCAACAGATGTGACCCAAGGTGGACTCAAATAGGTTGACTCAAATGTGGGTGACTCAGATGGGAGTGACTCAAACAGGTGCGACTCGAGTAGGTGTGATTTTGTTAGGCGTGACTCAAATAGGTGTGATCCAAAAGGGAAGTCTGTCCTCCTGCTTGCTCCCACGCTCCTCATCCCTGGTCTGTCAGTCTCAGATATAGTCACAGGAGTCGCATTCATGTTATCAACATAGTAGGGAACTCGAGCCGGAGGGCATAGGAAGTGAAGGGTCGCCTGTGAGATCAACATAGTAGGGGATGCGCACCAAAGCGTCTAAGAAGTGCACCTCCGCTATCTGCTGTCTTCTTTTCAATTTTACTCCACTACCACAACTTTCTCCCTCTCTCTTCTCCCTCACTCCCCCCTGTGTCGTCTCCCCCATGGCACTCCTGTTGGGCTTTCTTCCCGTGTGCACCAGCGCAAACTCCTCCCATCCGTTGGATAAATAACTCAGGATAGGGGGAATTGCTGAGATGAGCATAGTGGGGGACTCGCACCAGAAGGTGCTGGCAGCTCCTCATCTGCTCTTGCTGTTCTCAGGGCAGGCGGATGAGGGGAAGGGAAGGGCACTGTCACTGGGATTTTCCATCGTCTTCACTCGCTCCCACTCCTTCCTCCTGTTCCCGACCCCCATTCCCCTCCTACCTTCAGTTGGGTTTTCTTCCCCTGTGCGCCAGCAGAGTCTCCCCCTGATCGTTGGATCACAGGGCTCTCGAGCAAGGGAATTCGAGAGATTAACCTAGTTGGGGATTCTCACCAGAGATTGCTGGCAGTTCACCTGCACTTCCTGCTGACAGGCGATGCGACAAAGCGCAATCAGAATATGGACCTGTATATTGAGTCGCGGAACGAGCGCAACGAGACGCTGAAGATCAACTTCCACTGGGTGGATGGCATCTACCGCAACGAAGAGTTCGGCTGCGGGTGAGCTGGGTTGCTATGAGAATGCCATTCAGAGCCCGTCAGCGCATTCATGTACCCCCATCCTCTCCCTCCATCCCGTTCTCATTCTCCATCTTTTTACCCACACGACCCTCGGCCGTCAGGGCAAACGCACTGATTGCATCGCAGCAACACATTCCCAACCAACGCCTCCTCCCCTTGTCACCAACAGAAGCAGGTTATTGGGCCTACAACACGTGCTTCTCCATGTGCATCTCACTCATTCCTCCCCTTCCCCCCCCGTCCCTTCCTCCCCCCCACTTAATTAACTGGTCAGCCATCGGGGCAAGTTCACCCATCGCAACACCACGTTCCCCACCAACATGTCCACCACAGCTGACGTCACCATTGTAGAAGCGGGCTACTGGGCGAATGGGCGGTGCGCAGAGCCAGACCAAGCCATGCGAGCCCACCTCCCAGAGTACCTCAACTGGGGATTGCAGTTTGCCGCCCGAACTGGCAAGCCGATAGTACTGCGCACGTCACCCCCTGTGGCTAATGTGGGCGAACGCTGCGCTTTTCAAACAAGTCGACTCGCCGGCCCGTCAACCAATCTTGCTCTTATGGAGTTGAATCGGTTGATGAGATCTCTGGCAGCAGGTGGTATTCGCTACAGCGGCGGCGGTGGTAGTAACGACGGTGGTGTGTGTGGAGGTTGTGAAGGTGCTGCAGATAATGAATGTGGTGGTGTTAAAGGTAAAGCATGCTACATAGCAGCCGACAAAGATCCGGCACAAGCTTGGGATGAAGCGTCCATATTGCACGCATTCACTGAGAAAGGAATGCGGCTGGCATCGTCCGTACCAGTATTTGACTCGTGGAAAATTGAGGCACCGAGGTTCATGGATGTATGTCCTCGTGACCACCACTATTCGTGCTATGGTAAGCTTCCGGGAGGAGAGGCTGATGTTAGAGGGCCTGTGGGTGAGGCAGTTGTGCGTTCATTTGTACACTTCCTTATGCACAAGTTATAACACAGTACCAATTGTCACGAGAGCTAGGTAGCTAGGAAGCCATGAAAATGGCGAGAGGGTTTAGCTAGGAGTCAGTTGACGAGAGAAAAGGGGTCGAGAATAGATGAGGGATACGAGGGGTGTTGAACCCTCTAGAGTAAGTTTCAGTAACGCCCACCAAGCCTACAATTATATAACATATATAATTTAACACACCCCCTAGGCTTGGTAGTAGAAGAACCCACACACACCCACACACCCTAACCAGGGCCTCAGATTCGTTTTGGGGCACGCTGACCACTCAGGACCCCCCCCCTTCAGCTCCCTGTTTTTTCAGGCCACTCAAAAAAATTTGCGCTGATCAATCAGGGTATTGTAAAAAAATTGCGCTGAATAAACAGGGGAAAATATCATAAATTGAAGAAGTGAATGATGTTAGAGAGAGTGTACACACAGATATACCTAAGTGTTGTACCCTCTAAGAGGCTACCCCATACAGTCTATACAAACATGACAAATACACATGTTTGACACACCCCCTAGACTGCATAGGGGAATGTCCTAAACAAGCAGCTCAGGGCGGCACTACTAGTCCAACCTCTGAGACAAGGGTCTGAGAGACCAGTCAGAAGGAGTACAGACAAGGAAAGAACAAGAGCAGGGCGGCACTACTAGTCCAGCCACTGGGAGAGGACACAAGTCCAGTATGAGTATACATATAAAGGACAGTACAAAGTCAAGGTCTAGCAAGTGAGAGGCTACAGGAACTAGACCAAGCTGTACACAGTGCCGCTGATGATCTTTATGCGCAAGCGCCTTCGTAAAGATATCAGCCGTGTTGGCACCTGAGGCCAAGTGTACTACGCGAGCCTGACATCGCTGCTGTAGCTCACGCAGGAGGAAGTACCGCAGCTGAATGTGCTTCGCTCTGCCCTCGAGTCGAGGCTCCTGACACAGGAGGATCATGGCCCTGTTGTCAGCGAACAGGACCGGGGCAGAGCTAGGCCGCTCACCTAAGTCAGTGAGCAAGAAGGTCAGCTAGCAGAGCTCCTGTGCCGCCATGGCACCAGCGTAGATCTCAGCCTCACAGCTGGACTGCGCCACAGACGAGGAGCGAGTAGCTCTCCACGAGACGGCACCTGAGCCAAGGCTGAAGCAGTAGCCCTGGGTAGACCTGAGTGTCTCAGCGTCGTCTGCCCACGAAGCGTCTGTGTGTCCAGTAAGGACCACTGGCCTGCGTCCTCCTAGCACTAACCCCATGCCCGATGTACTAGCAAGATAACGCAAAACCCTCTTAGCGGCAGACCAGTGCTGCGGTCGGTGTCTGCCTGTGGCCACAAAACGAGCCAGGATGCTGAGAGGGTATGCGAGATCTGGGCGAGTGCAAGTCATCAGGTACATGAGGCAACCCACCAGCTCTGCGTAGGGGCCGCTGGGCTCTACCAACTCCTCAGACACTGGAGCGGAGAGCCTGTGGTCTACAGACAGAGGGGTGGGCTGTGCAGAGGAGAACTGAAGGCTGAACCTCTGAAGGACCTGGCGCACCAAGTGTGACTGAGTCAGGGTGATGGTGCGCGCAGCTCTGTCCCTGGAGATCTGCAAGCCAAGGTAACGGCGCAGTTCTCCAAGGTCAGTGCAGGTGTGTCTCTTCAGCAGCTCTGCCTTCACGGAGGCCAGTGCGTCCCTGTCTGCTGTGGCAAAGACCAGGTCGTCGACGTAAACAAGGATGTAGAACGGAGTCTGGCCAGCACGAACGAAGAGGCAAGGGTCTGCGGAAGACGGAAAGAACTGCAGGTCAGCAAGCGTAGCACGGAGAGTGTCGTGCCGCTCACGGAGAGCCTGGCGCAGGCCGTAGACGGGGCGCCGCAGGAGCCACTGGAACCCAGGAGGGAAGGTACCAGTGAAGCCCTGAGGGCGGCGCAGGTAGACTTGCTCGTGTACGCTGCCCTGAAGGAAAGCAGTGGAGAAGTCGAGGGAGTGAAGCTCGTAGTCACGCTGAGCAGCTAGGTGTAACAGAACCCGAAGAGTAGTCATCTTCGGGGTCGGAGCGAAGGTCTGGAAGAAGTCCACCCCCTCGCGCTGACTGAAGCCTCTAGCCACGTAGCGCGCCTTGAACACAGGCGGCCCTCCAGGAGGGCGCTTCACCTTGAAGAGCCAGCGGCCATCGACTACGTTCACCCCAGGCGGGGGAACCGCGTCGACGAAGGTGCCGGTGGATCTCCAAGATGCCATCTCCTGCTCCATGGCAGCTATCCACTGCGAGGCCCAGGGTCCCGAGGTCGCCTCAGCGTAAGTGCGAGGGGTCGGGATGTCAAAAGCGTCTGGGTCACCCTCAGGGACTAGCAGCATGGAACAGAGATGGGGAGCAGCCTCGGAGAGGAAAGCAAGCTCGAACTGGCGGTCCTCCAGGACGTCACTGCCAAGGGCAGAAGCACCCCCGACAGACGGAGGACAGGCAGGGTCAGAGACCAGAGCGGAGGCGTAGTCAAGGCGGCGGGAAGAGGCGAAGTCAGCGACAGCAGCGACAAGGGCGTCAAGGCACGAGGTCGGAGCAGACGGGTCGGTAACGAGAGAGGCAAGGACGCGAGGAACAAGAGGACGAGCGGCACGAAGGTAGTCAGACAGCGGGGGGGGTGCAACAACAAGGGAGGAAGGAGGAGGCGACGGCAGAAGGGGAGGACGAGACGCGTGGGAACGAAGCAACATAGGGTGGGAGCGCAGGACAGGCGAAACAGGACGAGCACGGGAGGGACGGTGAGACCAGACGTGCGACGGAGGAGTCGGGTCAGGAGACAGAGGAGGGGACACAGGAGGGGAACGAGGGGGGAGACGAGCCGGGGACGAGTCCGGCGGAGGGAAAACAGGGCCGTAGACAGGAAGAGGAGGAGACGGTCGGGGAGGAACCGACGCAGGGTCGGGGGACGGCAGGCCCAGCAGGCGAAGGGCTGACACCGGCGGGGACTGCTGCTGCGGCGGCACAACGGCGACACCGGGACCGCTAGCTGCTCCTCGGCTACCCCCGACACTCTCCACACCAGCACCCCCAGAGGGACCACCCCCAGGGCTACCGGGACGAGCACCCCCAGAGTCAGCGAACGGGTGCTGCGACGGCAGCGGCGGCGGCGGCGGCGGCGGCAACGACGGCTGCAGCGGCGGCAGAAGCGGTGGAGGAGGGGACTGGGGAGGGGACACCAGGGGAGGGGCGGCTGACGAGGACTGCACAGGAGGGCCACCAGAGTCAGAAGACTCCTCAACCGGGTCCACCGACGGAAGGGGTGTGACGTGGGACACACCAGAGGGGGCGGGACGGGGAGGAGGAGGAGGAGGGGCAGGGACTACCGGGGAAGGAGGGACCAGGAACAGGGGGGGAGTAACCGGGGGACCACGGTGGGGGAAGCGACGGTAGTAGGAGACGGACTCGTCAAAGGTGACGTCACGAGAGTGAAAGAAGCGGTGAGACGGCGGGTGGTAAAAGTGCCAGTCGGACGCGTCAAAGGGAAAACCGAGGAAGACGCAGGGAAGGGTGCGGGCAGTGAGCTTGTCCGTGCCGGAGGCACGGACGTGAGCAAGGCAGCCCCAGACGTGGAACGCAGACGCGTCACCAGGAGACCCAGTCCAAAGACGGGTCGGCGAAACCTGCGGCTGCTGAGGGTGCGGCCACAGGTTAAGCTGGTGAGAAGCGTAGCGCACAGCGAACGGCCACAGAAAATGGGGTGCACCGGCATGGACCATGGAGGTGCGAGCGACCTCCATGACCAAGCCGATGCGTCGCTCAGCGACCCCATTCTGCTGTGGGGAGTCCGGTAGGGTGAACGTCTGGGTGATGCCCTCCGCACGACAAAAGCGACCAAGGACATCTGAGGCAAACTCGCCACCACGGTCTGAGTGAAGACGCAAGACAGGGAGACCGCGGTGGACACGCGCAGAGACAAGCCAGGGGATGAGAGCGCCAGGCACGTCGGCCTTGCGCTCCAGGGGAAAGACTGTGGTGTAGCGAGTGAAGTCGTCGACAAGCACAAGGAAGTAGCGCTCTAGACGCGGCCCAGGGACAGGGGCGGGGCCCCATACGTCCAGGTGCAGGGTCTGCAACGGCGCGGCGGTAGGGGGAAACGAGGAGGAGTGAGGGGCACGGCGAAGCCGACCCTCGACACAAGGCGTGCAAGGTGGGGCTGGGGAGGAGGGAAACGCAGGGAGAGAACCTGGGAGACCAAGGACAAGACCGTGCTGGGACATGTGACGCAGATGCTGGAGCGCAGGGTGACCTAGGCGGTGGTGCCAAAGGAGGGTCGGGTGAGTGAGGGACCGACAGGAGCAGGCGGCAGCAACCTGGGTGAGCGCTCCAGCCAGGGGGGTCACGGTGTCCAGAGTGAACAGGCCGGACACCGAGTCCCGGGGGAACGTGGACAAGGGGGCACCAGTGGAGGCCTCGGTACAGACAGCATACCGCTCGTGACCAGGGAACGTAGTGGTGACGCCAAGGTCCTGGAGGCAGCCGACACCAACTAGGTTCCTGGAGAACGAGGGGATATGCAGACCTGTAAGAGAGCCCGAAGGAACCGCCGGACAGGGAAGGGTGGTGGAACTGCGGGCGACTACCGGACCGCCGGAGGGGTCAGCGAGAGAAACGGCAGCAGGGACGGGAAGCGGCGTCAGGGTGGTGGAGTCGCGGAAGAAACACCGAGAAGCGCCAGAGTCCAAGGTGAAGGAAAGCGAAGCAGAGGCGTCTGGCGACGGAACGACGGCGGAAGCACCAAGACTACACAAAGCAGAGGATCCTACGCCTGACGCAGCAGGGGAGGGTACACTAGGCACACCTACACTAGGCAACAGTGAGTAATAAGCGGGAAGCACACTAGAGTCATCAGCATACATCACACGCAGAGCAAAAACAATGGCATCCATGTCCATATCAAAGATCTGAATCTTACGACTAAGCAAACTGTGCCAGTCCGGGAGGTCTGGCGACGGGCCGAAGCGCTGACGAAAGAGGTCGTCCAGGCGACGAAAACAGCGGGGAGTGGAGTGACCGATCTTACCGCAAACGAAGCCGCGGCGAGGACCGGTCAGGATCTGGTACTGACAGCGCCCGCCCCCAGAGCTACCACTCGACACACCACCACGCGCCCGGCCACCGCCAGCGCCGGGCCACCCGGGCGGGAGGACACGCGTCTGCCGCGTCTGCGACGGCTGCGGCGGCTGCTGCGACGGCTGCGACTGCGGCGACTGCTGCGGCTGCTGCAACTGCAGGGGCGGCGGCTCAGCTGGACTGGGCAGGGTCCCCTCGTCCGTTCCAGCACCAGACGACCCGACCCCACCACTACCCCCTCCCGCACCCCCGCCGCCGCCTCCGCCGCGCCCAACCTTGGGGCGGCGGCCCTTCCCCGAACGAAACTGCGCTGCAGCAGCAGTCTCAGCCACTGCGACAGAGCCGTCGGAGAAGGTACACTGGGCGGGGGCACAACCCTGAAAGATAGGGACAGGCATGACACCGCTCGCCTGGGCGATGGAGCGGTGACGGGTCTCTATCACAGTCAGGGTGTCTACAAAGTCAGTGAGGGTGAGGTCTGCAGGGTGAAGGCTAAGGAAGCGGTCGCGGGCGACAGCAAGGCGGTTAGGGAGGCGGGTGGCAAGCAGGTAGAGGGTAGAGGTAATGGGCGGCTGGTGGGCTCAAAGCTGTGCGTCAGTGCAGGCGGAGCGCCAGGTCTCCTCTATCGAGCGCAGGTGGGCAGCGAGGTCAGAGACAGTGGGGAAAGAGGCAAGGTCAGGAAAGAGCATTGGGAGGATCAGGCGACCCACCGAGGCAGCCGGAGGGGTGGAATAGCGCTTGATGACAGCATCTAAGTATGCCTGAGCAGTAGTGAGGGACCTAAAGCGAGGACGCTCGGACGGGGGGAGGGCGTTGCTAATGGCAAGCTGGGCGACAGCATCGCGAGAAAGCCAGACAGAGCGCGCACGGGCAGTGGCAGCAGTAGACTCACGCTCAGTGGGTGTGGGGTCAGCGGGCAGAATAGCAGGGGGGTCTGGGCAGGGGAGCGTACTGTCAAGGTGTGCGGAAAGCGGTTCACCATCCTGCCGCTGGCCAGTGAGTTGGCGGCGGAGGTCGGCAAGCCACGCCTCGAACTCTAGGGGCTGACCTTCAGCGTCGAAGCGAAGCTCCGCCGCCATCAGGAACAGTCCAGTGCGGTGCATGGCAGTGCAGTGCAGTGCAGTGCAGTGCAGTGCAGTGCGGTACAGTGCGGTGCAGTGCGGTACAGTGCGGTGCAGCGCGGTGCAGTGCAGTGCAGTGCGATGCAGTGCGGTGCAGTACGGTGTAAGGCAGTACAGTGTGGTGCGTGGCGGTACGGTGCTGGGCAGTGCAGGGCGGGGTGGGGGGGAACCGTACCAGTGAGGAGGACGGGGCCGGGGCAGCGGGGCCGGGCAGGTGCGACCGGGCCGGGCGAGGACGACGGGGCCGGGCGGGCGCGACGGGGCCGGGTGGGCGCGACGGGGCCGGGCGGGCGCGACGGGGCCGGGCTGGTGCGACAGGGCTGGGCCGGGGCGACGGGGCCGGGCGAGCGCGACGGGGCCGGCCAGGGGCGACGAGGCCGGGCGGGGGCGACAGGGCCGGGCCGGTGCGACGGGGCCGGGCAGGCGCGACGGGGCCGGGCTGGTGCGACGGGGCCGGGCGGCTGCGACGGGGCCGGGCAGGGTGCGACGGGGCCGGGCGGGTGCAACGGGGCCGGGCGAGCAGGACGGGGCCGGGCTGGTGCGACGGGGCCGGGCGAGCGCGACGGGGGGCCCAGGAGGGGCGCTGCAGGGGCCTAGGAGGGGCGCGACGGGGCCCAGGAGGGGCGCGACGGGGCCCAGGAGGGGCGCTACGGGGCCTGGGAGGGGCGCGACGGGTCCGAGGAGGGGCGCTACGGGGCCTGGGAGGGGCGCGAAGGGACCCAGGAGGGGCGCTACGGGGCCTGGGAGGGGCGCGACGGGGCCCAGGAGGGGCGCTACGGGACCCAGGAGGGGCGCGACGGGGCCCAGGAGGGGCGCTACGGGGCCTGGGAGGGGCGCGACGGGGCCCAGGAGGGGCGCTACGGGGCCTGGGAGGGGCGAGACGGGACCCAAGAGGGGCGCTACGGGGCCTGGGAGGGGCGCGACGGGGCCCAGGAGGGGCGCTACAGGACCCAGAAAGGGCGCGACGGGGCCCAGGAGGGGCGCTACGGGGCCCAGGAGGGGCGCTACGGGGCCTGGGAGGGGCGCGACGGGGCCCAGGAGGGGCGCTACGGAGCCCAGGAGGGGCACGACGGGGCCTGGGAGGGGCGCGACGGGGCCCGGGAAGGGGCGCGACGGGGCCTTGGGAGGGACGCGACGGGTCCCAGGAAGGGGCGCGACGGGGCTAGGGGGGGTCGCGACGGGGCTAGGGGGGGCGAGCGGAAGCGGTAGGTGGGGGGGGGATCCTACCTACGCGTGATACCATATCATAAATTGAAGAAGTGAATGATGTTAGAGAGAGTGTACACACAGATATACCTAAGTGTTGTACCCTCTAAGAGGCTACCCTATACAGTCTATACAAACATGACAAATACACATGTTTGACAGAAAATACATCGGCGCTCAGTATTAGGGGCCTCGATAACATGTACGGTCAGTGACACGATATAAACAATCAGAATTAGTGAGTTGGCAACATATTTCATCAGGAGGGTTCCACCGTTAGTCACAAACTACAGGAAAAAAGTTCAACGAATGGTCAGTAGAAGTAACCCTCGCCCGTTTCGGAACGTTTTCCCGCCTGCGCCAGCCCGATTTCGTCACCATTGTGGCTGGCGCGATATTTTTCCCAAGGTCCAAGCGCAGTTCGAGCGAAAACAAACAATGGTCCCAAATTAAAAATCGTTGAAAAACACGAAAACACGATTTTGTTTCGAAGCAGATACTTTTGTCACAGAGTGTAGCGCGTCTCGCGATGATAAAAAATGACGCCTTGTCTGTACCGCATTTACGGCCCCCAAAAAAAGTCAAGCCATAAATTTGTTGTCATTCCCGAGTCGCCCGAAAACAAAAGCATATATAGATAGCTAAGGAGATTTATTTTCGGGAAATGAATATGTTTGAAAACACTTTTAGGTGCTTTCAGAACCGCATTTAATTGTGTATTAATTTCAATACAACGAATCTATTAGAAGTCTGCCGGTTGTCATTTGATTTTTTCAACAAATGTATTTACCGGAAAACAAATTCTGCCGAATTACGAATCTGCAGATCTCGTCATGCTCGAAACAAATTAGCGCACGCGCACTACAGTTTAATTTTCACGGCCCAATTAGCTTATGTGACAAAAGTGCGCGAGGTCTGAGTTTTGGATTTTTGTGTGCGCGACGTTCAACGATTTTTAATTTGGGAATACTTTACGTAGTTCTCTCGAACTACGCCTGGAGCTACAAGAAAAAATCGCGCCAGCCACAAAGATGACGAAATTGGACTGGCGCGGACGGGAAAACGTTCCGAAACGGGAAACGGGCGAGGGTTACTTCTACTGACCATTCGTAGAACTTTTTTCCTGTAGTTTGTGACTAACGGTGGAACTCGACTGATGAAACATGTTGCGAACTCACTAATTCTGATAGTTTATATCGTGTCACTGACCGTACATGTTATCGAGACCCCTAATACTGAGCGCCGATGTATTTTCCCGATAAACAGGCTCAACTACAGAAAACACGCTGTTCAAATACCACATGCCATAATTTGTAACAGGTCATGACCATAGTCTTGGTCGGTCATAGTAAAGTTGGCATTGGCATGACTGACAGGGGGGTGGATGGGGAAATTACGGAAATCACGGGTGGGGGGGTTGAGGCTCGAAATCCGCTATTAGGGCATGGTACTTCGGCAAAATCTAGGTTGCGCAATTTGGCCGAGTTTCGCAACTCGCGGAAGTATCGGTTTTCGTGAATATCGTCAAACAATTTGGCAAACAGACCGAGAGAGATGCGCAACACGAGTTGCGCATCTCTCAAAATTTGCTGGCTTCGGTACGCCCGAAAGCAGCAAATCACAATGCGAAAACTGATTTCGCTCCAGAAATACGGTATGGTAACGGATGTTTGGTGTTCCATTTCAGGCACTTCGTATTCTTCGAGCGCAACCCGATGTTCCAAATGAGTTGCGATTCCCGCCCGAAAAGCGCAATCCAAGGTTCCATCATCGGGTTGCCCTCACCGGGACGGATTTCGCGAATTACGCTTCCTGAGTTACGCAACTTGGGCATGTTTTGCCGAAGTACCACGCCCTTACACGTATCAGGGTCGGTCCCGAATGCGACGCTGGAAAAGCAGGCCTCACTACACTAGGCACGCTGATGGATCAGGGTTCACTTCTAAAAAAACGCTGAAATTTCAGGCCCGTGCTAAAAAAAAACCCTGTCTCATCAGGGTCACCCCTAAAAAACACCCTGATTCTACCCTGAATCAGGGTAAAAAGCCTGTAATCTGAGGCCCTGACCCACACCTAGCACCCCCATTCCAAGCAGCAGCCACGACTACTCCGGCATGGCCAACCCCACGGCCCATGAGATGGCGACGGCGGCGGCGGCGGCGGCGTGCGGCGGCAAGAGGCCAGCGGCGGCGGCGGCGGCTTCGACGACAGCGGCGACGACAGTGGCGCCCTGTCAAATGTAACTTAGGTCGTTACTGTAGACTATACTGGATTGTGCCTTAGAGGGTACAACACCCTAGTCTATATACCCTTGTACTCACACATTCTACTTTTATTATTCTTTCTGATACGCCCACCCTCTTGGCGGCGTGGCCAAGCTCCGCGACGATGGGGAAAATCCTCACGAGTCAGGCGTCAGCTGTGGCGAGGAGGAGGGAACGCAAGGGAACGGGGGGGGGGGGGAGGGGTTGGTCAAGCTGTTAAACTAAGCTAGGTAGGAGGGAAGGGAAGCCATGGAATAGCGTGAGGTTTAGAAAGGAGAAAGTTAACGAGAGAATAGAGAGCGAGAATAGAAGAGAGAGGGATACAAGGAGGGGGGTTGTACCCTCTACAGTAGGTTTCAGTAACACCTACCAACCCTACCAATTATATAACAAAATATATAATTTAATATCAAATGTAACGGAGGTCGTTACTGTAGACTATACTGGATTGTGCCTTAGAGAGTACAACACCCTAGTTTATATACCCTTGTACTCACACATTCTAGTTCAATCATTCATTCTGATATGGTATCATATTAGGTTAGGTCCCCCCCTAGCCCGCCCATGCTTCCGCCCCTAGGCCCTAGCCGCTGTCTTGCCCCGCTCCTAGCCGGCCCACTGGCCGTCGCGCCCGTCCCTAGCCGGCCCACTGGCCGTCGCGCCCGTCCCTAGCCGGCCCCCTAGCCGTTCGCGCCCGTCCCTAGCCGGCCCCCTGGCCGTCGCGCCCGCCCCTAGCCGGCCCCCTGGCCGTCGCTCCCGTCCCTAGCCGGCCCCCTGGCCGTCGTGCCCGTCCCTAGCCGGCCCCCTGGCCGTCGCGCCCGTCCCTAGCTGCCCCTCTGGCCGTTCGCGCCCATCCCTAGCCGCCCCCCTGGCCGTCGCGCCCGCCCCTAGCCAGCCCCCTGGCCGTTCGCGACCGACCCTAGCCGGCCCCCTGGCCGTCGCGCCCGTCCCTAGCCGGCCCCCTGGCCGTCGCGCCCATCCCTAGCCGGCCCCCTGGCCGTCGCGCCCGTCCCTAGCTGGCCCCCTAGCCGTTCGCGCCCGTACCTAGCCGGCCCCCTGGCCGTCGCGCCCGCCCCTAGCCGCCCCCCTGGCCGTTCGCGACCGACCCTAGCCGGCCCCCTGGCCGTTCGCGACCGACCCTAGCTGGCCCTCTGGCCGTTCGCGCCTGCCTCTAGCTGGCCACCCCTAGCCGTCGTGCCCGCCCCTAGCCGCCCCCCTAGCTGTTTCTAGTTGCCGACGCGCCTGCTCCTAGCCGTCGCGGCCGCCCCTAGCTGCCGTCGCGGCCGTTTCCAGCCGGCTCACGGACACTGTACCGCACTGTACCGCACTGCACCGCACTGTACCGCACTGCACCGCACTGTACCGCACTGCATCGCACTGCATCGTACTGCACCGCACTGCACCGTACTGCATCGCGCCGCACCGCGCCGCACCGCACTGCGCCGAACTGCACCGCACTGTAAAGCCCTCTATTATCACTAATGACGTATGTGCTTCGCTTTGACGCTGAGGGCCAGCTGATTGAGTTTGATGCGTGGCTTGCTCACCTCCGTCGCCACCTTACTGGTCAGCGGCAGGATGGCCGCTCTCTGTCTGTCCATCTTGACGGTACTCTCCCCTGCCCTAGCTCCCCCGCTGCACTGTCTAGTGATCCCTCGTTTGCTGAACGTGAGTCCGCTGCGGCCGCTGCCCTTGCTCGCTCTGCCTGGCTGTCCCGTGACGCTGTCGCACAGCTGACTATTAGCAATGCCCTCCCCCTATCCGAGTGACCTCGCTTCAGGTCTATCACCACTGCCCAGGCTATTCCACCCCGCCTGCTGCCTCAGTCGATCGTCTGATCCTCCCCATGCTCTTCCCTATCTTTGCCGGTCCCTATCTTTCAAGGTTGCGCCCCCGCTCAGTGCACCTTCTCCGACGGTTCTGCTGCTGTGGCTGAGACTGCCGCTCCAGCACAGGTCCGCCCGGGGAAGGGTCGCCGCCCCAAGGCTGGGCGTGGTGGCGGGGGTGGGGGTGCAGGTGTAGGTGGTGCTGGAGCTGGGTCTCCTAGTGGTGGTGCGGACGAGAGGACCCTGACAGGTGCAGCCGAGCAGCCGTCTCAGCAGCCGCCGGCGTTGCAGCCGGACTCGCGTCAGCCGCAGCAGTCGCAGCAGCTGCAGCAGTCGCAGCCGCAGCAGAGACGGGCAAGTGGTCTCCCGCCCGGGTGGGCTGGCGCTGGTGGTAGCGCTGGACGTGGTGGTGGTGCACGTGGTGGGCTGCCGGGTGGTGGTTCGGGTGACGCGCGCTGTCAGCACCTGCTCCAGACCAGTCCTCGCCGTGGCTTCGTTTGCGGTAAGATCGGTCACACCTCCGTCCGCTTTTTCTGTCGCCTGGATGACCTGTTTCGTCAGCATTTCGGCTCGTCGCCCGAGCTCCCAGTCTGGCACAGTTTGCTTCGTCGTAGGGTTCAGATTTTTGATCTGGATATGGATGCGATTGTTACTGCTCTGCATGTGATGTATGCTGATGACTCTAATGTGCTTCCGTCTTATTACCCCTTGTTGCCTAGTATAGGTGTGCCTTGCTTAGACCCCCCTGCTGCGTCAGGCGTAGGATCCCCTGCTTTGTTTAGCCTTGGTGCTTCTGTCGATGCTTCGCCTCCGGTCGCCACTGCCGCGCTCTCCTTCACCCTCGACTCTGACGCTTCCCGGTGCTTCTTCCGCGACTCCACCACATTGACACCGCTTCCTGTCCCTGCCGCAGCCTCTCTTGCTGACCCCTCCTCCGGCCCATTTGTCGCCCGCAGTTCCACGACCCTCCCCTGCCCGGCGATTCCTTCGGGCTCGCTCACAGGACTGCACATCCCCTCGTTCTCCAGGAACCTAGTTGGTGTCGGCTGCCTTCAAGACCTTGGCGTCACCACTATGTTCCCTAGACACGAGCGGTACGCTGTCTGTACCGAGGCCGCCACTGGTGCCTCCCTGTCCACGGTCCCACGGAATCCGGCGTCCGGTCTTTTCACACTGGAGACGGTGACCCACCCGGCTGGGACCCCCCTCACGTGACCGCGTCTCCCCTGGTTGCTGCTGCCTGCTCCTGTCCGTCTCTCACTCATCCGACTCTTCTCTGGCACCACCGCCTAGGTCACCCTGCGCTCCCGCGTCTGCGTCACATGTCACAGCACGGTCTCGTCCTAGGCCTCCCCGGGTCGTTCCCCGAGTTTCCCTCCTCCCGAGCCCCACCTTGCACGCCCTGTGTCGAGGGCCGGCTCCGCCGTGCCCCTCACTCCTCCTCGCTTCCCCCTACTGCAGCACTGCTACAGACTCTGCACATGGATGTCTTGGGCCCCGCCCCCGTTCATGGGCCGCGTCGAGAGCACTACTTCCTAATGCTTGTCGATGACTACACACGCTACACCACTGTGTTCCCCCTGGAGCGGAAGGCCGACGTGCCTGCCATTCTTATCCCGTGGCTTGTCTCTGTGCGTGTCCACCGCGGTCTCCCTGTCTTGCGTCTCCACTCCGACCGTGGTGGCGAGTTTGCCTCTGGTGTCCTTGGTCGTTTCTGTCGTGCGGAGGGCATCACCCAGACGTTCACCTTGCCGGACTCCCCGCAGCAGAATGGGGTCGCTGAGCGACGCATCGGTTTGGTCATGGAGGTGGCTCGCACCTCCATGATCCATGCCGAGGCACCCCATTTTTTGTGGCCGTTCGCCGTTCGCTACGCCGCTCACCAGCTTAACCTCTAGCTGCACCCCCAGCAGCCTCAGGTTTCGCCGACCCTCCTCTGGTCCGGGTCACCTGGTGACGCGTCTGCGTTCCACGTCTGGGGCTGCCTTGCTCACGTTCGTGCCTCTGGCATGGACAAGCTCACTGCCTCCACCCTTCCCTGTGTCTTCCTCGGCTCCCCCCCTGACGCGTCTGACTGGCACTTCTACCACCCGCCGTCTCACAGGTTCTTTCTCTCTCGTGACGTCACCTTTGACGAGTCCGTCTCCTTCTTTCGCCGCTTCCCCCACCAAGGTCCCCCGATTACCCCCCCCCTGTTCCTGGTCACCCCCTCCCCGATCGTCGCCGCCCCTCCTCCCCCCCCTCCCCGTCTTGCCCCCTCTGGTCTGTCCCACATCACCCCACTTACGTCGGTTGTCCCGGTTGAGAAGTCTGCTGACTCTGGTGGTCCTGCGGCGCAGTCCTCGCTGCCTGCCCCTTCTCAGGTGTCTCCTCCTCTGCCGCCTCCACAGCCGCCATCGCCACCACTGTCGCAGCCGTCGTCACCGCCGTCGTCGCCGCCGCAGCCGCCGCCGCAGAAGTTCGTTGCCTCTGGGGGTGCTGGAGATGGGGTGGGTACTAGTCCTGGGACTCCTGTCATGGCTTGTCCCAGCAGGCCTGGGGGTGGTACCGGTGCTCGAGGGGTTCTGAGCTCTGTGGGTGTTCCTTCTAGGGGTGCTGGCATGGAGTGTCTGGAGGTAGCCGCCAGGCAGCTTGCGGTCCCAGTGTCGTTGTCACACCGCCGTCGCAGAAGTCCCCGCCAGTGTCCGCTCTTCGCCTGCTCGGCCTTCTGTCCCCTGACCCCATGCCTATGCCTCCTACTCCTCCTGTCTACGGCCCTGTGTTCCCTCCTCCGAACTCGTCTCCGGCCCATTTCCCCCCTCGTTCCCCTCTTGTGTCCCATCCTCAGTCTCCTAACCCGACTCCTCCGTCTCACGTCTGGTCTCGTCGTCCCTCCCGTGCTCAACCTGTCTCCTCTGTCTCGTGCTCTCACCCTATGTTGGTTCGTTCCCATGCGTCTCGTCCTCCCCTTCTCCCGTCGCCCCCTCCGTCCTCCCTTGTCGTTGCTCCCCCCCCTCTGTCTGACTACCTGCGTGCCGCTCGTCCCCTTGTTCCTCAGGTCCTTGCCTCTCTCGTTACCGACCCGTCTGTTCCGAGTTCGAGCCTTGACGCCCTTGTCGCGGCGGTCGCTGACTTCGCCTCTACCTGCCGCCTTGACTATGTCACCGCTTTGGTCTCTGACCCTGCTTGTCCTCCGTCTGTCGGGGGTGCTCCTGCCCTAGGCAGTGACGTCCTGGAGGACCGCCAGTTCGAGCTTGCTTTCCTGTCCGAGGCTGCTCCCCATCTCTGTTCCATGCTGCTTGTCCCTGAGGGTGACCCAGACGCTTTCGACATCCCGACCCCTCGCACTTACGCTGAGGCGGTTTCGGGACCCTGGGCCTCTCAGTGGATAGCTGCCATGAAGCAGGAGATGGCATCTTGTAGATCCACCGGCACCTACGTCGACGCAGTTCCCCCACCTGGGGTGAACGTAGCCGATGGCCGCTGGCTCTTCAAGGTGAAGCGCCCTCCTGGAGAGTCGCCTGTGTTCAAGGCGCGCTACGTAGCTAGAGGTTTCAGTCAGCGTGAGGGGGTGGAGTTCTTCCAGACCTTCGCTCGACCCCTTAGATGACTACTCTTCGGGTGCTACTACACGTTGCAGCTCAGCGTGACTATGAGCTTCACTCCCTCGACATCTCCTCTGCGTTTCTTCAGGGCAGTCTACACGAGCAGGTCTACCTCAGGGCTTCACTGGTACCTTCCCTCCTGGGACCCAGTGGCTCCTGCGGCGCCCCGTTTATGGCTTGTGGCAGGCTCCCCGTGAGTGGCACGACACGCTGCGTGCTACGCTTGCTGACCTGCAGTTCTTTCCGTCCTCTGCAAATCCCTCGCTCTTCGTTCGTGCTGGCCAGACCCTGTTCTACATCCTTCCTTATGTAGATGACCTGGTCTTCGCCACAGCAGAGAGGGACGCACTGGCCTCCGTGAAGGCAGAGCTGCTGAAGAGACACACCTGCACTGACCTTGGAGAACTGCGCCACTACCTTGGCTTGCAGATCTCCAGGGACAGAGCAGCGCGCACCATCACTTTGACTCAGTCACACTTGGTGCGCCAGGTCCTTCGAAGGTTCGGCCTTTATATACTGTCCTTTATATATATATATATATATATATATATATATGTATATTTTACCCTGATTGGCCTTGTGGCCTCTCCTAGTGGCTGGACTAGTAGTGCCGCCCTGGTCTTGCTCTTGTCTTGTCTGTACTCCTTTGACTGGTCTTTAGACCCTTGCCTCAGAGGCTGGACTAGTAGTGCCGCCCTGAGCTGCTGCTTTCCCTGTTAGGCACTGCCCCTATATAGTCTAGGGGGTGTGTCAAATGTAACTTAGGTCGTTACTGTAGACTATACTGGATTTTGCCTTATGCGACAAGGCAACCATCGACCGACTTCAAGAAGAGTACAAGCCATCAGCGTTTTCTGCAACAATGGTGGACGGCAGCAAGTTACCAGTGTACAGCGAAGCACTGCTACACCTACATATCGGTCCACTACGCTGGAAACCTGCTCTCCCCATCACCAACATTAAAGGGCTTGATCTGATCTTCGGGCGAGACTTCCTCAACAAATTCAACCCCGAGATCAACTGGGTAAACCGCACCGGAAGCATCTAGAACAAAGGAAGGAGAGTACACCTACCCGACTAGGACGATACAGGAGACACTCGCCAGGTTCGAGAAGGACGTCAAGCAAACCGACACCGGATTTTTGGCGATAGCAACAGAGGTGGAGAATGACGGAGAGAAAGCCTCGGAACCTCCAGAAAAAATCAAGGGATTACTGAAGGAGTTCCAAGATATTCGTCCCGACAACCTTCCGGACGAGCTACCGCCATACCGAACGCACCAGCACGAGATCATGGAGGAACCAGGTTCGAAATCGACCTTCCGAACACCATATCAGCTAAGCCCCACAGAACTAGCCGACATGAAGAAACATATCGAGTATCTCCTTGCCAAAGGACTCATCCGACCATCCACTTCGCCATACGGTGCCCCAGTACTCTTCACACCGAAACCGGACGGAAGCCTGCGCATGTGCATCGACTACCGGGCTCTTAACAAGGAGACTATCAAGAACAAGTACCCGATTCCATGAATCTATAATCTACTTGACCAGCTTCGAGGAGCCACGGTATTTTGAAAACTAGATCTGCGGTCTGGATACTGGCAGATACGAATGGCGGAGGATTCTGTTCTCAAAACAGCCTTCCGAACTCGGTACAGATCGTACGAGTATCTGGTGATGCCGTTCGGACTCACCAACACACCGGCAACGTTCCAAGCAGAGATGAATCACATCCTGCGCCCACTCTTGGACGAATGCGTGGTGGTGTACTTAGACGACATCCTCATCTACTCGCGCGACATGCAACAACACGTAGAACACCTGCGACGCGTCTTCGAGATTCTTCGACGAGTACGCTTCTACGTCAAACTATCCAAGAGCGACTTCGCCCTCGAAAAAGTCCAATTTCTCGGACATATCGTAAGCGCTCAAGGAGTTCACGTCGACCCCAAGAAAATCGAAGCTGTGCGTACGTGGAAAACACCCGAGAACGTGAAGGAGTTACAGCAGCTCCTTGGCTTTGCCAACTACTACAGCAGATTCGTGCCGCAATACGCGAAAATCACCGCGCCACTCACGAATCTGCTACAAAAGAACACACCCTATAAATGGGAGCCACAACACCAGGAAGCCGTGGAGCAGCTGCAACAAGCACTCACGTCCGCACCCGTACTCATCTTGCCAGACCCTGAACGCGACTACGTCATCGAAGCTGGCGCCAGCGACCAGGCAGTGGGAGCAGTCTTGATGCAAGACCAGGGGAATGGACTGCAACCAGTTGCCTACCTCAGCAAAAAATTACATGGGGCAGAACTCAACTACCCGATACACGACAAGGAGGCCCTTGCTATCATCATCGCCTTCAAAACGTGGAGTTCCTATCTCGAAGGACGCAAAACAACGGTCGACGAGCAACAAGCAGAAAAAAGTAGGTCTGCTACAGCCTCTTCCTGTCCCAGAACAGCCACGGCAAGTGGTCAGCCTAGAATTCATTACAGGGCTACCAACTACCACAAGCTGTCATGACGCGATCCTCGTTGTCATTGACAAGTTCTCACAAATGGGACACTTCATCCCGACACACACCACTGCACGCACCGAGGAGTCGGCGCAACTCTTTGTTCGCTACATCATCTTACAACATTGCATTCCAACCACACTCATCTCTGACCGAGACCCCAAGTTCACTAGCAAGTTCTGGAAGGAACTAATGTCTCTGCTTGGGACCCGACGCGCCATGTCATCTGCATACCATCCGCAGACAGACGGACAGACTGAGCGTCTTAACCAAATTGTGGAGCAACTCCTCCGTGCAGCCTGCAAGGACGCCATCTCCAAATGGGACTTGCATCTGCCCGTCCTGGAGTTTGCCTACAACAATGCTACTCACGCCGCTACTGGACAGACGCCGTTCTTCCCCTGTTACGGACGCCACCCACTCACACCTTAACAGCCAAACATACCAGCCACAGTCCAACCTGCTCATGATTTCATCACGACCATGCACAAACTTTAAGATCGGACCCACAAGCCCCTTTTTGACATTTAGCAACAACAGAAGCGCCAGGCCGATCGCCACTACACAGACCACACCATCACCGTGGGAGAACGAGTACTGCTCGACACGCGCAATCTTGACATCAGCCATCTCCCATCCAAACTGCGACCTCGATTTTGCGGGCCTTTCCTCGTTGAAGCACAGGTCACTCCTGTTACCTTCCGCTTACGCCTACCAGCTACCTGGAAGATTCACAATGCCTTCCATGTCCAACTCTTAAAGCCCTATCGAGATCCTAACACGGTCTTCAGTGGAAGCCAACCGCCGCCGCCGCCGCCCGTCCTCGTCCATGATGAACCCGAGTACGAGGTCGAGTCCGTGCTCGCACACCGCCATCGACGGAATGGCACCGTGGAGCTTCTCATCCGTTGGAAGGGTTATGATCCTTCAGAGGATAGCTAGGTCTCTGAATCAGAGATGGATCACGCTCGTCGTCCTCTTCGCGACTACCTTGTAACGCAGGGTGTTACGTCTACCACCCAGCTTTGAGGGGGGGATGCGTGAGAGTACGACCCTGTTCCATTCCTTTCTCCTTTTTATCTTCCCTCTCCATTTCATTCCTCTTTTTATCCTGATTCATTTGGTCCTTCTCTCATTCCATTTGGATTCCTATTCCTCCTTTTCCATAAATCTTCGGTTTATCCTGTTATTACCATTATATCACCAACCAGGCTCGAGATGTACTGGCGCGCTCTATCTAGTATAATCCTACCGTAATCCCTTAAAGCCAATAGCCTCGCGTGGCTATACGCAGGGTGATTCTATTTTCTAGAAGGGTCTATTCCCTTGGGATAAGATAGACCTGGTTACCTGATGTACTTTGGAAGTATAAAAGCACCTTGTATCAATCGATAGTGCCAACCTTTCCTCGACATATTCGATCCTGTGACACTTGGCCAGTTCTGTCGTACAGAGGGCATCACCCATTCGTACAACTTGCCGGACTCCCCACAGCAGAATGGGGTCACAGAGTGACGGATCGGATTGGTGATGGAGGTGGCTGGTACCTCCATGATCCATGCCAGTGCACCCCATTTTCTGTGGACGTTCGCTGTTTGCTATGCTGCTCACCACAGGTTAAGGTGGTGAGCCGCGTAGCAAACTTTTACCTCACCAGAAGGGTCGGCGAAACAGGCACTTTTACCACCCGCCGTCCCACCGCTTCTTTCACTTGCGTGACGTCACTTTTGATGAGTCTGTCTCCTTCTACCACCACTTTCCCCACCGCGGTCTCCTGGTTTCCCCGCCCCTGTTTCTGGTTCCCACTCCCCCGGTAGCCCCTGCTCCTCTCCCTCCCCGTCCCGCCCTGTCTGGTGTCTCTCACATCACTCCCCTCCTATCGGTTGTCACGGTCGAGGAGTCGCCTGACTCTGGTGGCCCCGCGGCATCGTTCTCGCCGCCAGTCTCTGCCCTGGTGTCTCCTCCTCCGCCGTCACCACAGCAGCAGCTGTCGCAGCCGTCGCCGCCGTCCCAGCCGCAGCAGCAGCCGCAGTCGCCGCCGCCGCAGCAGCAGCCGCCGCAGGGGTCCGCCAGCTCTGGGGGTGCGGGTGTTGAGCAGGGTGCTAGTCCTGGGGGTACTGTCGTGGCCTGTCCCGGCGGTCCTGGAGGTGGCACCAGTGCTCGGGAGGGTTCTCACTCTGAGGGTGCCGGTCCTAGAGGTGGTAGTCCTGAGGTTGGCATCGGTGGTGAAGGTGGTTCTCGTCCTGAGAGTGTTGGTATGGAGAGTCCTGAAGGCAGCCGTTGTGGAGCTGGAGGTTTTGGTGTCGGCTTGCAGCAGCAGCTGCAGCAGCAGTCGTCGCCTATGTCCGCCCTTCGCCTCCTCGGTCTTCCCTCCCCTGACCACCCACTAGCGCCTCCCCCACCTGTCTACGGCCCTGTTTTTCCACTGCCGGATTCGTCTTCGGCTCGTTTCCCTCCTCGTTCTCCTCCTGTGTCTCCTCCTATGTCTCTTGACCCCCTGCCTTTGTCCAACTCCTGGTCTCGCCGTCCCTCTCGTGCCCATCTTGGCTCTCCTCTCGTTCCTCGGGTCCTTGCCTCTCTTGTTACCGACCCGTCAGTTCCTGTCTCCAGTCTTGACGCTCTTGTCCCTGCTGATGCTGACTTCGCCTCTACCTGCCGCCTTGACTACGCCACCGCTCTTGCCTCTGACCCTGTCTGTCCTCCGTCCGTTGGGGGTGCTCCTGCCCTTGGCGGTGACGTCGTAGAGGACAGGTAGTTCGAGCTTGCTTTCCTTTCCGAGGCTGCTCCCCATCTCTGAGGGTGACCCAGACGCCTTTGACATCTCGACCCCTCGCACTTACGCAGAGGCGGCCTCGGGACCCTGAGGCTCTCAGTGGATAGCTGCCATGGAGCAGGAGATGGCATCTTGGAGATCCACCGGCACCTACGTCGACGCAGTTCCCCCACCTAGGGTGCACGTAGTCGATGGCCGGTGGCTCTTCAAGGTTAAGCGCCCCCCTGGAGAGCCGACTGTGTTCAAGGCGCGCTACGTGGCTAGAGGCTTCAGTCAGCGAGAGGGGGTGGACTTCTTTCAGACCTTCGCCCCGACCCCGAAGATGACTACTCTTCGAGCAGTGCTACATGTAGCAGCACAGCGTGACTACTATTTACACTCCCTCGACTTCTCCACTGCGTTTCTTCAGGGCAGCCTACACAAGCAGGTCTACGTGCGCCATCCTCAGGGCTTTATTGGTACCTTCCCTCCTGGGACCCACTGCTCCTTCGGCGCCCAGTCTATGGCATGTGACAGGCGCCCCGTAAGTGGCACGACATGATGCGTGCTACGCTAGCTGTCCTGCAGTTCTTTCCATCCTCTGCAGACCCCTCGCTCTTCGTTCGTTCTGGCCAGACTCCGTTCTACATCCTTGTCTACGTACAGTGGCGGAAACAATTGCCCGTATGTTTTGCATAAATTTGGGTTTTTAGGCTTTAAGACCACTATATATTAAGCCTTAATGTTTAATGGTGATACCATTTGGGAGGGGCACATAGTGGATGTGTTCAGAACACAAATATTCAGAATAGTACGTTGGATCTAACTCATATCCCAAAAGATATACAAAGGGTACATCCTGACAAATATTTCCCAGCAGAGAGAGCAAACTTCATAATTGCGTATTTGGTACATAGCCCACCGACCTTTGGCCTTGATCACCACCCGCACTCTCGTAGGCATGTTACCTACGAGGTTAGTACAAACCTCGGCAGGGAACTTCATGCCCTCTTCCTGGACCCACCATTTAGCATAAGGGGGTGAGCACTAGGAAAATCGCGAAACTTTTGGGCGTAGGCAAGAGTATTGTGGATGAATTTGGATTGAATGGTATCTTTGAGACTAGCCATGCGGAGGTGTGGCCAAAGATGCAATTAGCCAGTTGGGCCCATCTTATCAAGGATCGTCTTCACCGTACCTTTGTCGGGTAAAATCACGAATAGAGAGGCCAAATCTAGCGTAGACACCACGGAATTGAGGGTAACGTTGCACGGTTGACTGTGCACCCTTGCACCATTAAAAACATACTAGGGTCTGCGGGTCTAGTCGCGGTGCACCAGTCATAAAATCATGAATGGAGTAGCCATGCGTTTGCTTGGATTCGTGAAGGCACAACCGTTCAACCCCACCAAATCAAATAGACGGTAAACCATGGGGACAAGGATTGGTGATGGTGTGGGGATGTGTGACATGTGCGGGGGTGGGGTTCATACGCAAGATTGACGGACGCATGGAGAGGCCCCAATATGAGGGCAGTTTGCATGACGAACTCAAATCGACCCTCCATTTCTACAGCATTTTCCCATCTCGGTGCAGACAATGACCCCAAGAATTTGTTATGCCTAGTGCATGAATCACTTGGGGAACTTGAGTATGTAGCCCTAGAGTGGCCTTCTTTTCACCAAACCTCAACCTCTGGGCTTACCTGAAAAGGGAGCTAGCCAAGCACAAAAGGCCTTCCTCTGGAATGCTAGAGCTTTAAGAGTTGGTCCAGGAAGAATGGGAGAAGATCCATGCCGAGGTTTGCTCTAGCCTCATCGACAGCTCACCTAGGAGGGTGCAGGCGGTGATCAAGGCCAAAGGTCGGTAGGCTAGGAACTAGAAACACACTTTTGAAGTTTGCTCTCCCTGCTTGGAACTATTTGTCCAGATGTACTCTTTGTATATCTTTTGGGATATGAGTTAGATCCAATGTACTTTTCTGGATATTTGTGCTATGAACACATCCACTATGGGCCCCTCCCAAATTGTACCAACATTAAACATTAAAAATTAATGTATAATGGTCTTAAAGCCTAAAAACCCAAATTTATGCAAAACATACGGACAATTGTTTCCGCCACTGTAGACGACCTGGTCTTCGCTACTGCAGACAGAGACGCGCTGTCCGCCGTGAAGGCCGAACTGCTGAGGAGACACACATGCATTGACCTAGGAGAGTTGCGCCGCTACCAGCCTGCAGATCTCCAGGGACAAACCAGCTCACACCATCATTCTCACACAGTCACACTTGGTGCGCCAGGTCCTTCACAGGTTCGGTCTTCAGTTCTCCTCCGCTTAGCCCACACCTCTGCCAGTAGATCACAAGCACTTAGCTCCAGTTCCAGAGGAGTCGGTAGAACCTAGTGGTCCTTACGCAGAGCTGGTGGGTTGCCTCATGTACCTGATGACTTGCACTCGTCTAGATCTTGCATACCCTCTCAGCATCCTGGCTCGCTTTGTGGCCACAGGCAGACACCGACCACAGCACTGGTCGGCTGCTAAGAGGGTTTTGCGTTATCTAGCAAGCACATCGGGCAGGGGGTTAGCGCTGGGAGGACGCAGACCAGTGGTCCTTACTGGGCACACAGACACTTTTTGGGCAGATGACGCTGAGACCCTTAGGTCCTCGCAGGGCTACTGCTTTAGACTTTGTTCGGGTGCCATCTCGTGGAGGTCCACTCGCTCCACGTCTGTTGCCCAGTCTAGCTGTGAGGCTGAGATCTACGCCGGTGCCATGGCGGCACAGGAGCTCCGCTCGCTGGCGTTCTTGCTCACCGACTTAGGTGAGCGGCCTAGTTCTGCCCCGGTCTTGTACGCTGACAACAGGGCCATGATCCTCCTATGTCAGGAGCCTCGACTTTAGGGCAGAGCGAAGCACATCCAGCTGCGGTTCTTCCTCCTGCGCGAGCTATAGCAGCGTCGCCAGGCCTGCGTAGTACACTTGGCCTCCGGTGCCAACACAACTGATATCTTTTCTAAGGCGCTTCCGCCTAGAGATCATCAGCGGCACTGTTTGCAGCTTGGTCTAGTTCCTGTAGACTCTCACTTGCTAGGATCTTGATTGTGTACTCCACTTTATATATTTCTTTCAGACTGGCCTTGTGGCTTCTCTTCCAGTGGCCGGACTAGTAGTGTCGCCCTGGTTTGCTCTTGTCTTGCTTGTACTCTTGCTGACTGGTCTTCCGACCCTTGTCTCAAAGGTTGGACTAGTAGTGCCACCCTGAGTTGTGTGCTTCTTGCTCAGCACTACCCCTTATCTAGCCTAGGGGGTGTGCCAACTTATACATACATTTTGCATGAGGAAGTTATGGGCTGGAATAGGTGTGTGTTCTTAGAGAGTACAGACCAAACCCTATGTCTCCCTTGTTCCCTCTTCCTTCTAATCATTGCGTTACCCTCCCCCACTGTTTTGCTTCCCCCCTTCCATCCATTTCGATCTCCCCCTTCCCCCTCCATTTCGTTTGCCTTCTCCCCGTGCCCAGCTCACCCTCATACCGTAATCCCCCGGATATAGGTGCATCCCTTAATTTGGCCCACTGGGCTTATGGAGTGCAAGTGCGCCTATATCCGTTATTTGATTGTAAGTGCACCCATATTTTTTAATATGTATTTCGTATAGCCGCATCTAATTTTTGTAAAACAATCGATGAAACGCGGATTTTCATATCGCCGAAACCCCCTCAGCACCTCCCGAACCAGATGTGCAATGTTCGCTCCCTGCCTTGGCTCTGATTGGCGGGAAAATTCATCCCATCGCAGGGTGGATTTGCTGGCAGAAACTTCATCAGCCATTTCCTCACGAGATGTCAATATGCCCGCCAGTGGAAACAAACGCGCTAGAACACAAATGTCAAGAGCTACATTTTTATGTGCTCAAACTCGTTTTCCATAAAATCCCTTAGTTAAGCCCTGGGCTTATCATTTTTATTCGATTACAAGCGCATGCCACGTTTGCCAGGTATTTACTATAAGCCCCTATGCGCCTATATCTAGGGGATTATGGTATCTGTTATAGTTCTGTTTCTGACTTAGCCAAAATTTTGGGCAGTTTAGGTGGGGGTGTTAGGGTGACTATGTCTGATAACCCCACTTAGCCGAAGTTTTCAATATGTTGTGGGGTGTGTGGGGGATGTCTCTAGCATTCGGGGACTTGTCCAAAATCCTTGATGGGTTGTGGGGTGTGGGGGGGATGTCTCTAGCGTTTGGGGACTTGGCAGAATTTTTCGATGGGTTGTGGGGTGTGTGGGGAATGTCTCTAGCGTTCGGGGACTTGGCCAAAATCTTCGATGGGTTGTGGGGTGTGGGGGGGATGTCTCTAACGTTTGGGGACTTGGCAGAAATTTTCAATGGGTTCTGGGGTGTGTGGGGAATGTCTCTAGCGTTCGGGGACTTCGCCGAAAATTTCTGGGTCGCAGGTAGGTAGAAGGTACATCTGGTTCAGGTTCTGTACGCGCTGTGCTCTGGAAAATCAGTACTGGGTTTGCAACAAGTCTGAAATTTCCATGATCCCTAAATTCGTACTCTGAAGTGATCAGGCTAGGGAAAATGGGTAATATGATAATTCAGGTTTGGCCAACATTAGGGTCTGAAATTTCAGTATAATCAGACTAAATAGTCTGATAACGCCAGCCCTGGTTGTCACATGTCAATCAATGTCCTATTTGTGTGCTGAGGAAAGCGAACCGTTGCGCCACGCCACCCAAGACCCAGTCGCGCAAATCTCACTTGCCAGCTGACGACGAAGATGGGTGGACTGGCCGTGACGAATGGCTTGTGCGGGACGAAATTGGGGGAAGAAACGAACTCGGGCGGGCGAAACAAAATTGCAGCTAGGGAAATCTCGTGAAGGGCCAATGGGTGCCCTCGCACGCACAGGCCATGGCACACAACGACAAGTTTCGCAAAGGGCCAATCGGCCCCTCACACTGCCTCAAGCACAAACTGGGAGGTGATTGTGGTGAAGGGCCAGTCAGCTCCCTCACACAGCCCCCAATATACAGTGACGGAAACAATTGTCCGAATGTTTAGTCTTTTTTGCATTTTGATGAGTGGAGCGTCGTAAACATTAAGCCTTAATTTATGGTGTGCATACGCGTTGAGAAGATCAGTTAGAGCACTCATTCAAGTCTCCAAAAACCAGAGTAGTATAGTACATGGTCCTTAAACACCTAAGCATTTCATAAGAGCACATCCGGACAGTTTGTACCGGGGACAGGCAGCAAACTAGAAACAATAAAAACTAGTACCTAGTCCAGCGTCCCTTTGCGCGAATCACTGCCTTGATCCTCCTCGGCATACTGTCGATAAGGTTTGAGCACACCTCTACCGGTATCTTGTCCCATTCCTCCTGCACCCTCTCCCATACTTCCAACATTCCACTAGGTGGTTTTTCGTACTTCGTCAGCTCCCTTTTCAAGTGTGCCCATAGGTGCTCTATAGGGTTAAGGTCCGAGAAGGACGAGGGCCATTCCAGCACCGCATACTCCTGCTCCCCAAGCCAGTCTTGCACTAGACGGGACCTGTGCTTGGGATCATTGTCGTGCTGGAAAATGACCTCTGAGTGGGGGAGCTTGAAAAAGTCGATGGGCCGTGAGAGCTCATCTTGCAAGATGCTGCGATACAGCAGCCCATCCATCCGTCCATCTATCTTGCACATGAACCCCACCCCCTCATACGTCATGCAACCCCACACCATCACATATCCGCCCCCATGCTTATCTGTCTGTTGGACTTGATGGCTCTGGAGGTTGGTGCACTCGCGAATCCAGGCGTACGCACGTCCGTCGGAGCAGAAACGG
Source organism: Closterium sp. NIES-67 (assembly GCA_027943415.1). Lineage (NCBI taxonomy): Eukaryota > Viridiplantae > Streptophyta > Zygnematophyceae > Desmidiales > Closteriaceae > Closterium > Closterium sp. NIES-67. The sequence goes on along the minus strand of BQMB01000704.1, from coordinate 5,888 downwards.
TTTATCTTAGTCTCATCAGACCAAATCACGCGCTTCTAGTCCTCCATCGTCCACCCGGCATGCGACCTCGTGAAATCGAGCCGATCATGTATGTTTTTCACAGAGAGCTTGGGTTTCTTGGGCTGCGGATCGTAACGAGTTCCTGACGGTCTTCGAGTCTACAGCCAGAGCGTGCTTCTCCTCTAACATCTTTGCGGCGTCTACACTGTTTTTCACCTCCCTGCTGGTAATCGCTCGAACTATTCCGCGCTGGAGGCGGGTTGTGATTAAGCGTGGGCGGCCGGCCGTAGGCATCGTGGGTCGCATCTCATCGCGACTAGTCTCAGCAATCAACTTCAGCCCGTAATCATGCACAGTGCTCTTGCCTATGCCAAGTACTTTGGCTATTTTCCTAGTCGAATGCTCATTGTGCAACATGCTTATGATACGAGCGCGCTTCTTGTCATCTACCGGCTTCATCGTGATGCGGTCGTAGGTTCGCTTCAGGACTAACTCCTAGACTAGCAACTGTTGCGCGTGACGATGTGTACCCTAAGTGACGAGCGAAAATATATCTAATCTGTCGCTCGGTATGAAATGTCCGGATCGACTGTCGAGGAGTAAATCTCAACCCCGCTTTTTGGTTGTGTCACAATCGCGCCAAGCAGGATACGGTTTTAACAGAACTCGACAACCTTGTAACAGGATTGGAAAAAAATGGTGTTACTACATTTAAAACATGCGTGGCATAGCGATAAGTTTTAAAATGCTAGACATCCGGGCATTTTTTTCCGCCACTGTACATTGGCCTTTGATTTTGGTCACGGGCCGTATAGCGCCCTCACAGAGCCTCTCGCAAGAATCGCGCCCTCCCTGATTTGGCTAAGTGCCAGTCGGCCCCCTCCACAGGGGTACCAGCAAAAATCATGCTCCCCCCCAATCACGGTATCAGAAGGACTCAGATTCTACTCCCCATATAGGGTTGGGGCATCAGAGTACACTAGTAAAAAAGGTCTGAAAAATCATCGTAGGTACATAAATCTTCTCTGAAAAATCAGAGTAAGGTACAAAAAAAAGTCTTCTCAATCAGAGTATACCCCAAAAAAAAGTCTGCAATTTGGGGGCCTGCTCGCAACACATCGACAAGACGAGACGAAACAAAACAAAACAGTGCCTGGCGAGGTCCGATTTGTTCAACACGAAAACGAAACCAGGGACGCGCGTGATACACACGCCCATCAAAATTTCAGCAGCCCCAAGTCGCAACCAGGCATCGCACAGCCTGACGACCGAAATGCCACGTCCCAAAAATTGGGGGCCGGAAACCTATGCACCTGCTTCGCACGTTCGCGGAAGTGCTATGCACCTACTATGCTCGTGAAGGCTATGTCTAAACGTGTTCATCAGTGAAGCATAAACATAGTTCCGAAATGCAAAGCTCATATAAAGCACCTACTTAGTGTGAGGAATGTCGAGGTGCATTGCGTTTACATTGTCCATGCTGATCGTCGTGCTATGATGTTGCGCTAGACGTAGCATGCGCTATGCATGTGCTTTGTGTGCTTTCGTCATTGCTATGTTGATGCTATGCAGAGACATAGTATTTCAAACCTGAAGCATTCCCGCCACAATTCATGTTGTTTTATATCTAGTACACTAGGTGCAGTAATTCTGTATTTACATTTTCATATAACATCTTGATTGCACAAATAAAAAATACAACAAAATTGAACTACAAATTTCAGCACTTCCGTAGCTCGATTTCGGGAAGGTGACAGATCATGAGAACGGGATAAAAGCGGTGACATGGAAACGGATCCCGTTCAACGGCTATTTCCACCATGCCTTCAAATTTGCTTCATCAAGGTCGTGACTGGGTTCTGTCCACTCTTTTCCAGAGCCCTGCATGCCAGCTGAGTACAGGGCAGAGAATGCAAGGCGACAAGACAGGTAGAAATTCTAACAGCATAATTCAACTTACGGATTTCGGCATACAGTAGTAGTACAATCAAAATCTTGTCCAGCAAACAGGAAACCGGGACCGGAGGGTGAGTTGATAAGAGAAATAGGACGGGAAACGACGGAGTCAGGATACATTCAGACTTACCATTTAGGCCGCCATGGTGATAGTGCCCGGATCGAGGATCGCGGCTGGTACACCATACGGAGGTGCTGCCTTTTGACATAAGAATTTTCTTGATGAGGAACCTGCAACGAAGTAAGAAAAACCAAAGTTATTAGTCAGCAGAAAGGGGCTGTACTGTGGAACGCTATAAAAACGACGAACGGTATAACTACCGATACGCAGGAACGAAAACGCCACGGCTCCTACTCAGTGCAGTCTTAGATCTAGGAGTTCAGAGTGGTATGAAAATGGAGAAGGAAGACTAGCGGGTGGGAGAGCGAAGTCTAGAAATGAGGAAGAGGGTTCTGAGCACATGATGGGTCATATGAGAAGGAATTGAGACATGAGGTGAGGAGTTTCCGTGGCTACATATTCTGGGTGTGGGTTGATAAGGGGGTGATGTGGTGGTTGGGGATTGGTCAGAAGTTGGCTGCACAATTTTTGCTGGCTCGACCGTTCTTTGGTACGATACAAAGTGTCTCGTTTCTAAGAAATCTGTGTTGCGTCTCTTTTACGGTCACCATAAACAATCGCAAATTATACAGCTCCCCTACCCAGTTTGTCAAACTGATTTTCCCTTTCGCGAAGCGTGTCGAGTTTTCGCCGAAGCGCGTCGAGTTTTCGCCGACCATATTTTCGCCCATATTTTTTTGAAGCGCGTCGAGTTTCCATTGACCAATTACAGACGAGAAATTTGGCCTCTCTCGTGTTTTCTGATTGGCTGGTACGATATTTGTCCTTGGCCAATCTCAACCGACCCAGCATGCTGCTCTTGGCCTAGGCAACCCGTGCTTCTTTGGTATGGTCGTTGGGATGTGGCTGGAATGAAGCGGAAACCTACAGAACGCTAATAATTCGCCACGGTAGCGGATAGGTTTAGGTTTGGAGGGCCCGATGAAGCGGGGACATAGGGCCTCTGGACAAAGCCTTTGCCAATGTGGACTTTGCTCCCACGAAGCCTTCGTCCCTGCTTCATTCCCATTTCCTCTCAACCTCGTCCAGGGGGACTTCGTAAACCCTTTGTCACAAATGTCCAACCCAACCCCGATTCACATTTTTGGGATGTAGGGGTGCGAGCGGGAAACAGAAACAAGGGGTCCCTCTCGATTATCAAGAGAGACCCCCCTCTGCTATTAATGCATGCAAGGAAGAGGAGAGGATATGTGCCCACAAAGCTGCTCTACACCACGATCCAGTGCCATCTAGGCTACACTTTGGACAGGTGCGTCCTCAAGTACAGAAAGCGGGAAGCGCCCAGACACCCAGTGCCAATTTCATGACGTCCCCCCGAACACGGGGCAACAGCGCGAAACAACGAAAAATGGCATACCGCACACATAGAATCAGAGATCGTGAAGCGAAATGTCGCGCTGTACGGACAGCGTGACACGGACGGGACTTAGCGCGTCGCGAGGATCCGACAGGTCGCACATTAGACCTGCATAGGAGTAGATACGAGAGCTACGGATTCTGGGAATAGAAGGGACGGCAGAGAGGGCATAGCGAATGAATAGGGAGCACAGGAAAGATTAAGGGGGCAGAAGAGTCTCGACCAACAGCGAGAATTCATAGAGTGCCGTTCGTTATCCCAACACCGAGAATAGGATACCACTTTTGAGGAGTCGTCAATGAAAAAGGTGAGTGAAAAGCATCACCCTACGATCTCAAGCGGGGCCCTAACCTCCTCCGCGCTCCAGCTCAGGATGGCACATTCCCACGCATGGGCACGCGAAGTAGGGCCCGACTCGCAGACCCTCAAGCTCCCTCTCTCCCACCGCAACCTCCTCCCAATCTCACAGTCACATTCAGAGGAGACACTCTCGTCAGCTACAACGAACACGATCACACGAGCTTAGTTGAGAGCCATCCCCAACGCTCAGATACCGTCGGCCGCCTGTGCGAGGTCATAGCCTCACGGGGGACACACATCTTGCTGGCCTACAACCCCACACCTTCCCCTACCCCCCCCACCTCCACTGAACACCTGACACATTGTCACTCAACACTGCTTGTTGAACCTTGTCCTACTCAGGCACACCCCGGATTCCGCCAGCTTGGGCGCCGCAGCAGGAGCGGAATTTCTTGAACATGCACCTCTTCTGTCCCCCACACACGCTGCCGCCAACGGCTGATTCTCAAAGCCACTCCTCCTCACGCAAACACTGTTGGCCGCCTGTTGAGGAGCCTGATTTTCGGCTCTCAAAGGAACACAAACCAGCTTGGCACCCCACACCTCTCCTCCCTCATTCTGTTACCACCTTGCCCCTGCGCCCATCTTCTTTCCCACTTCTGGAATTGCTAAGCCCTGCCAGCCTGCTCATGCACACGCATTGAGTACACCCACCCTCTCTCTCTCCCTCTCCCATCCTCCCACCCTCTCTCTCCCTCTCACCTGCTCTCCCTTGCAGAGTTAACTGCTATAACGGGAGCTTCTGCGGAAGTTCCTGACGCAGATAGAGCTCTCTAGCCCTCTCGTTCTCTAAGGAGAAAGTTGCCTTCAGAATTGTGTGTTTTACAGAGTAGCTTTTGAGAAAGCTTGGGCACACAAATTCACTAGAGTCAAGATTACAAAGTATTGTACACAAGGCAAACACTAGTACTACCCCATTGAACCTTATTGAACACGGTGAGAACGTTGGCACAAGAACGTTTGCATAACTTCTTTAAGCCGCGCTTAGCCAAGTCAGCAATGGCAGGTGAAAATTACAGCACATGCTTAGTCTGTAATTTTTACCCACTGAGAAGTAGTTGTTTTAATAGTTTCAGATATGAAACCGTCAGATGTTATGCACATTTCCGCAGTTACGAAATGTGCGTCACGTGTTCAATTTCTCAATGTCGCAGGTAGATTCTGCCGTTTTCGGTCCATATCGGTTCTGTGGTTTCTTACGAAATCGCAAATTTCTCGCGATTTCGGAATGCCACCTTCCACAGAAAAACGAAGTCCCTGATTTTCTGTCGAGGGGTCGCTCGCAGAACCAAAGTCCGAGATGACTCTCTGCAGCACTTCTGCCGAATTTCGTATCTGCAAAGGGGGTTGTCAACAGAAGAGATAGCCGAATTGCATTTCTGCCGAACTTCGGTAGAACGCAATTCTGTGCGAGCAGGTCCTTGTGCCACTCTGCCCGAAGTCCTGTTGGAACGCATTTCTGCAGAGTCGCTTCTGCCGAAAGGGTCGCCCGCAGAAATGTCTTCTGCGCGATACTTCTGCAGAGGACAACCCTTCTACGAATGGTCCCTGGGGCAAAATCGGCAGAGGGTCTTGTACACTCTCGGGCCAAGATCGCTTCTATAAAAGCACAGAAGTCTGTAGAAGCCATCTGAAAAAAGGCGCTCCTTGTTCTGCCACTCTGACAGAACCGCTTTTCTGCCACCAACAAAAACTGCTCCTCTGCCACTTCCCGCAGAGACTCGCCTTGTCGACAAATCTGCTCTTCGTCGATGGGCCTTTCAGCAGGGCTCGTGTCCGTAGACTTCGTTGATATGCCACTTCCACAGACTTCTGCAACCTTCGCAGGATCAGGGCTATTCTCAACATCCCTCTCTCTCTCTCTCTCTCTCTCTCTCTCTCTCTCTCTCTCTCTCTCTCTCTCTCTCTCTCTCTCTCTCCTCTCTCTCTCTCTCTCTCTCTCTCTCTCTCTCTCTCTCCCTCCCTCTCTCTTTCTCTCCCTCTCTCCCTCTCTATCTCCCTCTCTTGATCTCTCTCTCATTCTATCTCTCTCGCTCTCTCTCTCTCTCCCTCTCTCTCACTCCCTCTCTCCCACTCTCTCCCTCGCCACACTCT